>APFE030078464.1:0-15631 GCA_000404065.3 Pinus taeda | reverse complement strand
TTGGAGAATTCCAAAATCCACAATCCAATAAAATCACTATCATTTGCAAGAAGTCAAGGATGATGCTCACGATATGTTGAAATTGAATGGAAAGATTTGTAGGTCCACCACCACGCCCAATACTTCCTCCACGGCCATGGAATATGATAACTTTAATACCAATTTTTTTACCAGCGGCTACAACATCTTCCTGTGCTTTATATAATTCCCATGCAGCAGTGAAATACCTTGAATATTTTCCTGAATCAGAATAACCAACCATAACCTCTTGGTGTCCATTATCATTTTCAATAATATGGTTTGGATACCAATATATTAATAATAACTTCCGAATTACTAATCCAACACCTCTCAAATCTTTGATAGTCTCAAATAGGGGCATAACACGCAAGGTGTTATCAAGGCAAGGTCATCCTAGTTCTTCGCTTATGACTAGATGCACATCTTTCTATAGCAGCTCCATAGACAGAATATCACTAGTCTTTGAAACAATTGAAATAACATATGTTCCAAGTGATTCACTCCCTAATTCTGCCACTACGTGGAATGTATCTAGAACCTCCCTTACTTTAGATTTTGACACTCCCAATGCTCAATGCATCTTCTCTTCTCTAGAGCATGCAACAAAACACAATCAGACTCACCTTCAATGCTTCAGACTGATCTACATAGTCTCCTCCATGCTTCTCCTAGTCTCAGTGTTGGCACCATTTCCCTCTCAACCTCGTCTCACTATGTAGCAGCCACACCAGGGATCTGCAATCCACCACCTACTCGACACACACCATCAGCCCGACTGCCTCCAATCCTGTAGTGATCTGCACCCAAAAATCTTCTCCACGCCTAGCCACCACTCCAAAAACATAGTAGCAACACTATTAGTCGACCTTTTCCAACATTACCAGTCCACCGGCTCTACCGATCTACTGTCACCTACTCGGATCTCACTCTCCAACTAGTAGACACACTATGACTATTGATCTTGGAGGTCCTACCAAGATCAACACCATGACCTACAAAAATTCACTGTGCTTCTCCACAACCTATAGCAATTGAAGGCACCATACATCAGGCACCTACAATAGTCTCCCTCTATTATCCTGCACCATGCACTTTTCTCTAGCAATCTCCTTTCACACATTCACAACAATCACGCCCTCTACTCTTCAGCTCTTGCACTAGTTGGCAAGCTCAGATAGACTATACAATGCATAAACACCCTGGCTTACATTGTCTCACACTAGTGTATATGCTAGTTCATATTATGAGACAAGGCTCAAAAAATTCTAGTGCCAACACCAAAGGTATATAAGTCAAATTAAGATTTAATGCAGCCCGTGGTTCAAATAGGTCCACACAACAACGTGTTGAAGCGGACACACCAAACCACATTATCAGCGCTGCTCTGATCAACTTCACTCCATAAAACATGCACACACAATGCATCCATCGACCCAATACCAGTTGGTAGGTTCAGTCCATAATTCTCCATATGAAGCAGATTTGTTGAAGCAAATCTCAGGCATGAATCTCCACAACCACCGCTGTGCTTGCCAAAGGAGGGTGATGGAAAAACAAACATTCACAAAACTTTTATTCTACTTATTTTACTGAGCCCAAGACGAGCCAAGCCCAGGAGGGTCCAGGCCCTCAGGGGCTCAGATACCATGTTAAATTTCCATAACGAAATCTATATCTAATTAATCAAATATGATATTACATATGTATAGGAGTATTGTCTCAAGATAGGAAAACTATCTTGGACACACAATCTGTTGGTTGAGATATATTATCTCAACCACACATGAAACTAGGGAAACCACTCCTATAGAATAGGAACAAACTCTTTACATAGAAATTCACAACTGAGACAAGTGTAATTACATTTTCCAACACGCTCACTGAGGACAGGGCCACGTTTCAAATCAATCATCGCCAACTAAATTTCACCACAGCAAAATTAAATAATTTGTTTTCCATTGCTTCACTCTCACTCATGCCACAAACTTCGATCTGCAACTCAGATGAATCATATTCCAGGATTAGTCACCCAGATTAAATCTCTCCCATCCAATTAAATTTTAAAAAACGTCAACGTCACCCCATCCACCCAGGTCAAAATAGGAAAGCCTACGATGAATTAGATCAAGGAACACATCCTTCTCTCCTTTATGGATGGAATGCAAATCTATTTGTTCATTTGAGGATTTGGAGGATTTGAAGAAGCTCAATAGTAAATGATTACCTAAAATCATTCCTTGGTAAATATTGGATGCATTGTGATAGGAATTTCTTGTATATAAATATCCACCTATGCTTAGTGATAATTTTAAATAATATGGGAATGAAAGGAATTAAGGCTTACTTCCATGTCTTTGTCCATAGTTTCAAGGTGAGAAACACGATCCTATTCCTAACCTAGTTAACTACGATGGGGGTTGGAAATTGTAATTACTCCTATATGTGATAGTTGGTTAAATTTGGAGACTCTATTCACTGATTCAAGTCAATTCAATTGAGTTTGAGTTAAGTATATTTTGGGTAAATTAAATTTAGAATGTGTGTGGATGTGAAGTTATTTTGGGCGAGTCACTAGACAAAAAAATTTAAATACCCTTCACCGGGTTCATTGTAATTAATTCAATCCAAGATTGAGTGATCAATAAAGAATAACAACAACTCATATTGAATTTTGCGGTATTTTGTCTTTCTCCTCTCTTCTTTTCCAATAAATTGTGGGATCAATCGACTTAGTGATTTTGAACAATGCCCAAATGGCATTTGTTACTCTTGTGGCTTTAATATGCCTTTCAAAAATCAGAGGATTGGACTCTGAGACTGTGGATAATGTGAGTCGACAATCCTTAAATACCTTTATATATCCATTACAACCATGTTAACAAATATAAACAGATACACATATCAACCTCATGCCAAAGTGACCTTCGAGGTGCAAACTGGAAGATTAATTTCATGCAATTTTAAAGCTAATGTATTATACATCTTTAAGTACATTCTATCTCAGAGAATTGAGTTTATTTTCAAAATATTTTGAAATTTTATTAGATTAAAAAAATGACTTCATACATATTTTTGTTTATGAAATTTTAAAATATTCCAAAATCTATTAACTTCAATGTCCTTGAACATGTAAGCCAAAAAAGATAGTGTTTAGTAAACCAAAATTGAGTTATTTTTACTCAGAGCTTTTGGGCTAAGAAATACAATTCCTCTTTCTTTATCATATAACAATGCTCACACTACTACATGATGGGGTGTTTTAAGACATTATTTTGAGACAAAATAACAATTTCATCTTAACTTGCTCTAGATGATAAAAAGAATAAGTGGGATGATGGTGCCCTATCACTAGAATATTAGGTCACCCTATCTTTGGATTCTCATATAGTGTCTTTAATAAGCCCTTCCCTTGAAAGGTTCATAAAGAATTCCTCATGGTGCAAGCATTCCAAGATCATCCAAGAATGCATGGTTATGTTAGAGAATATTTTAGTTGCAAAACCATCTTCCACGTTACAAGAATAGTAGATAGAAATTCATTTTATCACCCTTTTTGTTCATGGGCTCATTTTCTTTAGCCTTGTTGATGCAAAACTTATACTACAACCCCTAATTTCTACTTATGATTCAGGGTTCCTAAAAATGGTGGAACAGACACTGTGATGCATACAAAAATTGATAATCTACAATCACATTAGGGGTGAGGGTGATGTGACTGGTGACTTCAGGGAAAGCTTCTATTTCATCTCATGGAATGAGTTTGTAAGTAACATGATTTGGGAGATGAGAATATCGAGCCTGTGGTTCTCAAAACCCTACTTTTGAGGGTTACATCTACGAGATTAAGGAATCATCGTTCATGTTATAGGTCGGGTAGACCTACTATAATGTTTTATTATGCAAAAAAAATGTGGTTAATCAGAGCCACCCTGGACTACATATATAAATTGATATCCTATGGTCATATTAGAGGTGAGGCTCGTACGTATTTGGCTAAATTATTCTAAAATTATAGGAAAATCATTGGGAAGAAGTTGCAGAATGAAAGACTCAAATTTTTTGGATTTCAATATCCAAAGTAAAAGATGTATCATTTCTATGGACCACGAAGAAATCATCTATTTGTTACAAGGTATTTCAATATTCTGGAACCTATTCTTCAAGCTATGAATAGTAGCAATGGCTACCACAATTTTACAGCGCCAACTCTTACAAAAAACATCTTAAATATGTAAAGAAAATATTCAAATCCACCTCAGGCACTCCTTTCTTATGTCCTATCATGGGTATGTCTAGTCTTGTATGAATTATCATGCTCATCTAAAGGTTTTGACTCTGACTTACTTCTTTTTATATTTTCTTCAATGCATGTTTCTCTTATATTTCTTCTTTCTTCTATATATAAATTCATTTGCGGGGAATTTTTAAGTGCACATTGTTTTCTCTTCAAACAATTTTTGGTTAGGTGTCTTCTTAGGGAATTTTTGGATTCTTCCATTGAGCAATTTATCCCCTATATTTCTTCTTTCAATTCTGCATCATTGAAGGCTCTCTATGTATGTATAATATCATTCTATTGTTTGTACTCAATTGCTTATCAATCTGAAAAGCCGTCAACCAGATGCAATAATTCAAGATAAATATCTCATCTTTTTTAGTGGAAATACCACTTTTCTCTTTTCAAAAATCACTATCTACCCTCTTGAGTATATGTGTAGAGGTGTTAGTATTTTATCAAAAAATAACTTAGAGGTATTAAAACCCTCAACATACACATCCCCCAGTAAGGAATCAACTTGGGATTGTGTGACCTCAAGGGTTTTAATAACTCTCAACTCTACATTGATCATGATTTTGTTAAGGGTATGGTTCTATTGTTGTGATTGATTTCTTATCAATATTGGCACACCATTTAAAATGGCCCTTGCTAAATCCATGTGAGTAGTGAAAATGGTTTTTGATGCTAGCTCATAATTATGTATTATACACCATAGAAAATCGAAATTTTTGAAACTCAACATTTATGAGAGGACAAGGATAAAAAAAGTACGTTTTGATAGAACCCATACTTTTGGCATACATTTTATACTCTTTTTTACTAGAACTATTGGATTCTCTCAGCTCATTAAATTGAAATTTTAAACCGAATCTCACAAATTGTTCTTTGTTTTTAATGAAGTTGTGTGTTTGTATTTAGATTCATCAATTTTCCTTTATGTGGCTTCCCTCATATGGTTACAATGAGTCAAAATAAATGCTAATTTATGAAATAATTCATTCAGGGAACCATTTGGTAGTTTCAATTTAACCAGATGTGGTAATCTATATTGTATAATTTTGACTTGCACGTTGGTGTTAGCTCAATCCACATACATGGTGTGTCAATCATATAGCATATATTTGTGGAATTATCCAAGTATTGGTGCTTAGGAAAGTTCTCCTAAAAACACACTATCACCATGGGGTCAAATCATCTCTTTGAGATAGACCAATTCAATCTTTTGTGAATTGATCGACTGAAGCACCTCAACTCTGATGTTTATGTTGTACAATGTGAATGGGGGACATGGGTGGATATTGGTATACTAATGACAAAGATTGAATTAGATAAGGAACACAAAGTAAAGGCTATTTGTTGTGTTCACAATGAGACTACAACTGGGGTCACAAACAATTTGTAAAATATAAGGAAGGTGCTCAATGAGTATGACCAAAAGTGTTGATTTGATTGATTGCTTCATAGTATTTATTTAGCATTTTACAATTCCACTTACTAAATCCATTGTCTATGAAGAAGAAGAATTAGTTGAGGGTCAGAAAATTATCCTTATCTTGATTGCAGATTCCAAAATATTCTAGAAATCTAACAGAAAGGAACAACTGGATATAATTATGGCATCCTTATCTCAACTGTAAATTCTAGAAATAGAATAGAGAAAAGTGAATTCAACTATTTTAATTCATTCTTGTCCATCAAATTTATGGAATCTACAAATGACCTACACTCATATCTATAATCATAAGAAAAATGACTCTATTTTTTTAATAATATTTCACTTGTATCTAATGATATTTGGAATGGGGGGCTGTAGATTATTGTGTTCATCTTTCTTTGTTTCAGATCAATATTGTGTCCTGTATATGTGCCATTGACTTCCATATGGGTGAATGGGGAGTGGATGTAGCACTAACAGGTTCTAAAAAGGATTTGTTCTTTCCAACAGGTGTTGGTATTGTCTGTGCAAGCCCAAAGGCCTTAGAAGAAAAAAATATTGCAAAGGCGTGTTGAAGCCTCGTATTTTTGCTACTCCAACATCGGGGATAACCACTTGGTCCAGACCTTAAAGACAACTCCCTTTCCGTTCGAAGTGGTGGCTCCAACTGGGGATGATGGGATGAGTTTCCCAATGTGCGTTCTAAAATGAGAATGGGTGGTTTTCAAGTGATTGTAGCAAGAATAATGATAACTAAATGGTTTATTCTATCATGAAAATCTCTAGCTAACTTAATCTAATATAAACTCGGGTATTATATGTGACATGTGATCTAAAAAGATATATGTTTAACATGTCATAATAAAGATTATTCACACATTAAACAGAGATGATAACATATAAAGATAATTTTTTTAACTAAATAGTTATATAAATAAATGTATGAACTATATCGCATATACTTGATGATTATATATGAAAATAAACACCTTCAACTATGCATCATACAGTAGTGCAATTAACTCATAATAGATAGAACATATTCCATATACAATTCATGAAAATGAATTTTTATCACTAATTAAATTAAACCGAAACATAACTATTCATACAAGATAGAAGTACCATATGTGTGAAGTTCTGCTCATTTGACTAATGACATTAATAAGCTCTTTTCTTCATATCAAATTATTCTCCAAGTATACAATAGTGCATCAACAAAGGAAAGTAGTCTGATATTTAAAAGAAACGACCATGTTCCATAATTCATCAAGGCATTCACAAACTTAAAGAAGTGCATTCTTTGTAAATGTTTTTGATAGAATTATAGACCGTTCTCTAAATGCAAGAGAAGGGGTATAAATACTATTCCAACTAATGTTCAAAAATACAATATACAAAAATTTGAGGAGGTTCCAAACAACCTTCCTCCTAACTAGGAACTAAATCTAAAAATAAAAGTGACTTGATCAGTAGAGGTTATAAAGATGACTTGTTGTCTGCAAGCTTCTCCATTAGATCACATATATCGGGCATCAGTTTCACTTGAGGAGGTGCCCCAAACTACGTTCTGACCCATCCTTTGATGATATCATCTATGAGAGGTGGTAGCATCCTTCGTGTTGAATGGAATGAGAAATTGAGCATCATGATTTGTCTGTGAGGCTTGACAAGGTATTGCCAATATGCCTCCCAGTCAGTCTTTCATAACTTTGTGATTGCTTCCCTTTGGGTTTTCACCTTTACCTTCTAGTTTTGATCCAAGTCATTTAAATCTAGAAACACCTTTGGATTACCTTCTTTCATCAAGTTGGCAGTGTGTAAAGTGTAATTTATTTCTTTTACTATGTTCTTTTCCATTCTTGTTTCTCTTGCCACTGCTAACTCTACCTGTTAGATTTAGTTGTGAGGCTTGACAAGGTATTTCCAATATGCCTCCCAATCAGTGTTTCATAACTTTGTGATTGCTTCCCTTTTGGTTTTCACCTTTACCTTCTAGTTTTGATCCAAGTCATTTAAATCTGGAAGCGCCTTTGGATTACCTTCTTTCATCAAGTTGGTAGTGTGTAAAGTGTAATCTATTGCTTTTACTATGTTATTTTCCACTCTTATTGTTCTTACCACTGCTAACTCTGCATGTTTGATCTGTGCATCCCAATCTGTGAGAAGAATTTCCTTATGTGTCTCCTCAATCTCAGGTAGATTAACTCTCCTTCCTTCTTTAGTTTCTTTCCATTCAATGAATTTAGAGATATTTGTATTTAAATCATTAAATTCAGTTCTTTGGTCAATCGCCTTATCCGTCACCTAATCACTAGTGATCAGATAAGAAGTGACATGTGACATTCTTTGGAAAAATAAATTTTGTTGTTTTGATAGAAGGGAATTTAACTCTATTGCCTCTTTGATGAATTCATAGATAGTAGGTACATCTTCATCTTTTTCCATGGCTTCTTGCAATTCTTGAATTTGCATGTTCTTCACAGAAATGTCTGCTTCATGGCTTATCTTTAACACTTCCATATTCTTTTGTAATTGATCAATTTGTTCAATAGCTAGCTGGTTCACATTTCCTTGTTTAATTTGTAGTTGTTTCTCGTGTTACACTATATTCTCTTCCCTCTCCCTTAACAAAATAGATACCTTTGTAGCTTTATCCATGGTGGTTGTACCATACACCCCTGTAAATTGTTACAGTCTTGTTAAGTTTTCACCAAGATTGGAAGGGATAACCTTCCAGACTATGTCTGTTGGCTCATTTCCTGCTGGGATCTCTGGTGTTTCCACCCTCCTTCTTTTCCTCTTTCATATCACTATAGCCTTGTGTAGCAGGCTGTAGAACACATCTAAAGGAGAAATTTCAGTCACCTTTAGGACAATTTCTGATGTTGGAAATGTAGAATGATTTTTGTATGCTACAAACTTGTCCCTTGCTCATCCATTGACTCAGACTATGAAGTCTTCCAAGTTTGTAGAGGAGTGTGATATTCCGTTGTTTCCTGGGCATTTCTTGTCCTAGCATCATCTTGTAGTTTCTTATTGTATTGGTCCCATTCTTGCTCTACATTTCTGTTTTTGATCTCGGAACCGATATCTTTAGTTAGGTCACTCATGACATGCTTTTCGGCTGACCTCCTACTGGATTATGCTCTATTATTGGTGTCCTGTGATTTCCCTGTGTCCACTTGAGAATCTATGCGATAATTTTGTCCCTCATTGTTGATAGTTACACTAGGTGTAGGTTTATCCTTGGCTCTTCACAAATGAAATGGAATTATTTCGAGCCTTTGATTTTTGAATTCTTGAAACTTTTCAAAATATTCAGGACTCAAATTGGCCTTCACCTGATCGAATGCTTGTTCAAATGATTCAATAGATTGTAAAATATCTTCAAAATCATTAGCCTCCTGATTAAAGGGCTTAATCTTTATTGTAGTAGTAATATTATGTATTATATTGTCAGGGTCGAATTTCCTCTTTGGTAGAGTATGGAGCCTGAGGCTCTCTAGGCTTAGTGATTCCTTGGTTGCAAGGTTGAAATTTTCCAATGGAAAAGAACCACACCAAATGGGAAAGGATGGCCATAATGACTTTTTTTTAATCTTTTAGGGTCTTGGTTAAGCCTTTACCCACAATCTCGTGCACTATTTCTCTTGCTAGTAGCTTATTGAAGACATACAAAGGGAGTACATGCGGGTCCACTATACTGCTAAAAACTCTGATATATGTAAACCATTCTTCAACGAAATCCTTACATACCACAAGAAGGTCTGTGGCGACTTCTTTGGAAAACCTATGGGATTTCTTATTAAAAATCATTTGATGCAATGGTAAAATAACATCATGGCATACTTTATAAAAATGGGGTATATAATGTGATTCCCAAATCTGTTTATGGCTAGGATGGATGGGGTAGGGGTCCTGCAAAGTCCATTTCCACCCCATGATTGGAAATTTAGTGTAGAAAAAAATGTCATCCATGATATAGGCATTGAAAGAAAATGGAGGAAGGTTCTCTATGGAGGAGGATCTCTTCTAATGATATTCAGAAATGGCAGTGGCAAAATTATCAGATAGGATAGTGGCCGAATTCATTATGTGGGAATTGACACAAGCATCAATTAGAGGAATCCATTCTATGGAAAGCTTGGTATTGTTAGGTAATTCATATAACCTACACAACATAGAAGCTGCGTAGTTATAAGGGGTTTCCAAAGAAGCTACAGGATACATACCCATTTTATCATATTTGAACTTGTTCTCCAGTACCCTCTAGCCATGTATCATCTTGAAATATTCTTCATTTTTATTTTTGATGTTGCCTAGGTATGATTTATCATATATGTCCTGAGGGTCAGGTATATGATACATTTGCTTTAGGTATTCAACTTTGAATGACCCCATTAGCTCCATCTTTGAGTTCCTGAATTTCTTGTCTTTAATACTGAGATTTTTGACCACCCATCTAATCATATCGGTGTATGGGAGTATTTTGACTCTTGCTCCTATTCTGTGAAGGAACGAAGAAGAAGAACTATTGAACTGGACCCTCGAAGGTTTTATTGAGTCAGTCATTTCCTTTATGATAGTAATTTTAGGATGCTCATCTTCAAGTCTATTGTATATGACTTCCCATGCAGTCACTCCTGCATCGACACTACAAAATGTATCAGTGAATATAGGAAACATTTTTGATAGCTCAGACTCTGTAATGCTCAGTTTCTTTTGCTTTTGCATCGCCTTTCACCTTTCACAATGATACCTCTTTCGAAGATTGCCTGAAACGAAAGAGATATATCAATGCACACAATGGAGGGAAATTGGTATGGCAGAGAGTTCTTTGAAATGACTTTGAGTCGTGGGAAGATTTTTCATGAAATTTTAGTGTTAACTAGCCATAACTTGAAAACACCAATTCCTCCCCTCGAGCTGCTAAACATTAATTACTTTATCAAACTGCTCATTATTACATTAAAACTCAATAAATTCTCCACGCTTCATGCTTTATTTGCAAATTACAGCTTTCAAATGTGCCATATAACGTTTTTCGGACTTAATGCGAAATGCGATTGCGAGAATCACAGCATCATATTTCACGAATTCTTAAGGGGTGACATAATGGCATGATCTATCAATTTGCAATTTGCAAAGTGCAATCGTGTGTTATTCAAGTGTTGGGATCAGAAAATCGCAGCTCGGACCTCATCACATATCACATTTCAGGATTCCCAATGGAATGTTAACAATTGTTACATGGAAAACTATGAAATGTGATTTGCGATATATGTTAGAAGCTTGGGTTGTATTCTAAGGGTTTTAAGGAAATTTTTTAGAGTTAGCATTTATTTTCAAAGGCTAAAAAATTAAAAGGGTCCCCATTTATATGTAGAATATTAACTATTACTCATATAAATGGTGGGGGGGGGTTGTTACATAGTACAACACTTGGCGATTCACTTGGGAGAACTAGCTATCTCTAATTGATCTTTTGAAATTTCTAAAAATTTCAAAATAAGAAAAGTTATTGACATAAAATTACATGAGTTACAAACTAAACAACATTTCTCTGAAATCATAATCACTCACTCACTCTATCTATTCAACTACTTTACTCCTGTAGCGATAAAAATACAAATGTTTGCATCAATCAATACTAATATTTAAAGAGATATAGCAGGTGTCTTCTACAGATTAGTTTTTTGTTGTTTACTCATTTATCATTGACAGAGTCTCTGCTGCCATCATGCATTCATAGCCTTGACAGGGTTATCTTTTAACCAACAATGATTCATTGTCCCATCCGAAGCAATTTTCAAAATTCAAAAATGATATTCTTTTGCTTTTTTCTCATTTAGACCTTGTTGTTCTTTTCATGTAATTTTTTTTCAAGTTTATTAAAAGACATTGTCTAGGCTTGGTAACACAATGATGACAATGGCATTCACTATTTGTAACTAAACTGAACAAGCTGGCTCTTGATGATACCCCTTGTCCTTTGATTGACTAGATCATTGGCTATTACCCTCTTTTGATATGCAGTTTTGGTAATATCAGTTTAATTATTCCCCTATGATCATGGTAAACAAGCTCGTAATATAGAATGCATTATGACAGGAATTTCCTGTAAATAAATATCCACCTATTCTTAGTGAGAACTTTAAATAATATGGGAATGAAAGGAATTAAGGCTTACTTCCATGTCTTTGACAATAACTGCAAGGTGAGAAACGTGATCTTGTTCCTAACCTAGTTAACTGAGATGGGTGTTGGAAATTGCAATTACTCCTCTACGTGATAGTTGGTTAAATTTGGAGACTCTATTAACTAAGTCAAGTCAATTAAAGTGAGTTTGATTTAAGTAAATTTTGGGAAAAATCGAATTTAGAATGTGCATGGATGTGAAGTTATTTTGGGTGAGTCACTAGACGAAAACTTTTAAATACCCTTCATTGGGTTCATTGTAATTAATTCAATCCAAGATTGAGTGATCAATAAAGAATAACAAAAACTCATATTGAATTTTGTGGTGTTTTGTCTTTCTCCTCTCTTCTTTTCCAATAAATTGTGGGATCAATTGACTTAGCGATTTTGAAAAATGCCCAAATGGCATTCGCTACTCCCGTGGATTTAATATGCCTTTCGAAAATCAGAGGATTAGACTCTGAGACTATAGATAATGTGAGTCGAAAATCTTTAGATACCTTTATATATCCATTACAACCATGTTAACAGATACAAATAGATACACATATCAACCTCATGTCAAAGGCACCTTCTAGGTGCAAACTGGAATATTAATTTCATGCAAGTTTAAAGCTAATGTATTATACATCTTTAAGTACATTATGTCTCAGAGAATTGAGTTTATTTTCAAAATATTTTGAAATTTTATTAGATTAAAAAATGACTTCGTACATATTTTTGTTTATCAAATTTTAAAATATTCCAGCATCTATTAAGTTCAATGTCCTTGAACATGTAAGCCAAAAAAGATAGTGTTTAGTAAATCAAATTTGAGTTATTTTTACTCAGAGATTTTGGGGTAAGAAATACAATAACTCTTTCTTTATCAGATAACAATTCTCACACTACTACATGATAAGGTGTTTTAAGACATTAGTTTGAGAGAAAATAACAATTTCGTCTTAACTTTCTCTAGATGATAAAAAGAATAAGCGGGGTGATGGTGCCTTATCACTAGAATATTAGGTCACCCTATCTTTGGATTCTCATATAGGGTCCATAATAAGCCCTTCCCTTGAAAGGTTCATAAATAATTCCTCATGGTGGAAGCATTCCAAGATCGTCCAAGAATGCATGGTTATGTTAGAGAAGATTTTAGTTGCACAACCACCTTCCACGTAACAAGAACAGTAGATGGAACGTCCTTTTATCACCCTTGTTTTTTATGGGCTCATTTCTTCATCCTCGTTGACGCAAAAAATTATACTACAACCCGTAATTTCCACTTATGATTTAGGATTCCTAAAAATGGTGGAACAAGCACTATGTTGCATACAAAAATTGATAATCTACAGTCACATTAGGGGTGAGGGTGATGTGACTAGTGACTTGAGGGAAAGGTTCTATTTCATCTCATGGAATGAGTCTGTAAGTAACATGATTTGGGAGATGAGAATATCGAGCCTCTGGTTCTCAAAACCCTACTTTTGAGGGTTACATCTACGAGCTTAAGGTTTCATGGTTCATGTTACATGTCCTGTAGACCTACTATAATGTTTACTTGTGCAACAAAAATGTGGTTAATCAGAGCTACCTTGGACTGCATACATAAATTGATATCCTATGGTCACATTAGAGGCGAGGCTAGTACGTATCTGGCTAAATTATTCTTAAATTATAGGAAAATCATTGGGAAGAAGTTATAAGATGAAAGACTCAATTTTTTTGGATTTCAATATCCAAAGTAAAAGATGGATTATTTCTATGGACCATGGAGAAATCATCTATTTGTTACAGGGTATTTCAATATTCTGGAACCTGTTCTTCAGGCTATGAATAGTAACAATGTCTACCACAATTTTACAGTGCCAACTCTTACAAAAAAACATCTTGAAGATGTAAAGAAAACACTCAAATCCACCTCAGGCACTCCTTCTTTATTTCCTATCATGGGTATGCCTAGTCTTGTATGAATTATCATGGTCATCTAAAGGTTTTGACTCTGACTTGCTTCTTTTTATATTTTCTTCAATGCGTGTTTCTCTTATATTTCTTCTTTCTTCTATATATAAGCTCATTAGTAGGGAACTTTTAAGTGCACATTGTTTTCTCTTCAAACAATTTTTGGTTAGGTGTCTTCTTAGGGAGTTTTTGGATTCTTCCATTGAGCAATTTACCCCCTATATTTCTTCTTTCGATTCTGCGTTGTTGAAGGCTCTCTATGTATGTATAATATCATTCTATTGTTTGTACTCAATTGCTTTTCAATCTGAAAATCCATCAACCAGATGCAATAATTCAAGGTAAATATCTCATATTTTTAAGTGGAAATACCTCTTTTCTCTTTTAAAAAATCACTATCTACCCTCTTGAGTATATGTGTAGAGGTATTAGTATTTTATCAAAAAATAACCTAGAGGCATTAAAACCCTCAAGACACACAGCCCTGAGTAAGGAATCGACTTGGGATTGTGTGACCTCAAGGATTTTAATAACTCTCAACTCTACAATCATCATGATTTTGTTAAGGGTATGGTTCTATTGTTGTGACTGGTTTCTTCTCAACATTGGCACACCATTTAAAATGTCCCTTGCTAAATCCATGTGAGTAGTCAAAATGGTTTTTGATGCTAGCTCATAATTATGTATTATACACATTAGAAAATCGGAATTTTTGAAACTCAACATTTATGAGAGGACAAGGATAAAAAAAAGTACATTTTGATAGAACCCATACTTTTGGCATATATTTTATACTTTTTTTTACTAGAACTATTGGATTCTCTAGCCTCATTAAATTGAAATTTTAAACCCACTCTCACAAATTGTTCTTTGTTTTTAATGAAGTTGTGTGTTTGTATTTAGATTCATCAATTTTCCTTTATGTGGATTCCCTCATATGGTTACAATGAGTCAAATAATTGCTAATTTATGAAATAATTTATTCATGGAATCATTTGGTAGTTTCAGTTTAACGAGATGTGGTAATCTATATTGTATAATTCTAACTTGCACATTGGTGTTAGCTCAATCCACATGCATGGTGTATCAATCATATAACATATATTTGTGGAATTATCCAAGTATTTATGCTTGGGAAAGTTATCCTAAAAACACACTATCACCATGGGGTCAAATCAACTCTTTGAGATAGACCAATTCAATCTTTTTTGAATTGATCAACTGAAGCGCCTCAACTGTGATGTTTATGTTGTACAATGTGAATGGGGGAAACGGGTTGATATTGGTATACTAACGAAAAATATTGAAGTAGATAAGGAACACAAATTAAAGGCTATATGTTGTGTTAATAATGAGACTACAACTGGGGTCACAAACAATTTGTAAAATATAAGGAAGGTGCTCGATGAGTATGACCAATAGCGTTGATTTGAATGATTGCTTCATAGTATTTATTTATCATTTTACAATTCCACTTACTAAATCCATTGTCTATGAAGAAGAAGAGTTAGTTGAGGGTCTAAAAATTTTCTTTATCTTGATTGTAGATTCCAAAATATTCTAGAAATCTATCAGAAAGGAACAACTGGATATAATTATGCCATCCTTATTGTTACACTGAAATTTGTCACCATGACTATCTGTAGTTAATATGGCTCCATCAACAGTCATATTATCCTCCTTGTCAAGCCTTATACCTCTGCTCTCCATGTCAAACTTCAAGAAAGAGAGAAAGTCAATAAAAATCATGT
>APFE030078462.1:0-11889 GCA_000404065.3 Pinus taeda | reverse complement strand
TAGATGCTTTGTATATCTATATTTTATTTGAATTTTTTCTATGGTTTGCTATGTGTTGTAGGGAGATATGTCATACCTTTGGAAGACACATTGAAACCCTATATGGAATGAATGATCTTATGAAGGAGTCTAGGGTGTGTAAATTCCCTAGTAAGATGTTGAAGAGTATATGCCTCTTTTTTAAAAGTCTAGAAATCTAATTTGTATAAAGATGAAATTCTTTCGTGATTCTAATATGGCTAACATCATGCTTCTATAGATTTGGTTGTACTTTCTATTTAAGTTGTGCAGGTACACAATCTTGAACATGGTGAAGATGCTCATTGTTCTGATAAGCATGATGGGGATGATGATAACTTTGATGAAATGGTTGGAAGCCATGAATTATTCTTCGATGTGGAAAAATAAGAAGTTGATCTCCCAGAGGAAGCATGAATAGAAGAAATCTCCCTAAGAACAAGAGGGAGACTGAATAAAGAGGTGCTTCTTGGTTGAGAGGGAAGGCTTATCTTGGTGTTAAATTAAAGAATGAATTTCAGAGGATATGTTGTTGCATGTGAAGTAGGAAGTAAATCATATGATTGAGGAATCCTTTGTCAAAAGATTCGGTTGATAATCCTACTATGGAAAGTTGAGAAGCAACATCAAGTTGTCTGTAAGATCCCGAAGGCTTGTATTTTATTATGTACATGTTAAAGTATATTATTGATTGGGGTTGTGCTTGTACAGGTGAATCTCTTGAAGGAAAGAATGTTCGTTACCAATAAGTTTGATTGGGAGAGATTGGTTATTCTTGATCTATTGGATCAAGGGGTTTTGAGGCTTTGTGAGTGAAGCATTGCCTCAGAGGACATCTGGCTGGCACATATTGTTGATGTCTAGAAGTTGGAAAGGTGGTGTTGATCAAAGAGCTCGGTTTTGAATACACACCTGGGTTTTTGGGTTGATGGTCAACAAGTAAGGCTGATGGTATGTAGAGGGGATGAAATATTGAGTCCATCTAATCCCACTTGGATAGATTTCCTTGCTTAAGACTCTAGTGCTTGGCATTGTAGTGCCTAAACCATTGAGTGACTCTTTGGATATATTGACCTAGTTAGGAATCTACTCCATCACATTACGATGCCTAAAACTATTCATGGTTCATATAGTTTGAGATCTTCCATTGTATATGTACATTATGAATACCTCCCTAGTTAAGAGGGAATGTTGGAAAATGTAACTATGTTCAGTCTTCAATAATGTACTTGAGTCATTTTGTAATGTACTTGTCAAAAGAATAAAACAAGAATTATTATTATTATTATTATAACTTATTAAAGCATAGGTTTCATGCTTGGGTGACCATGTTTTAGTTCAAAGTCCCCATTGAGGACTTCTACGATTTATTTTGAGTCTATAGAATTATTGTACATTTAAAGAGACCCCTCTTGGGCTTTTGAATCATGTAAAAAGGTTTAGTATTGGATCAAATATGAATTATGGAACCGCCACACCAAGTCGGTCTTAGACCCTATTCGACCCCACAAGAAGCTTATAAAAGAAATGGCATCAAATTCATTTGGAGCATCACTTCTCATCAAGTTTGAATTCTCTCTACTGGGCAGAAGTGTGAAGTGGGTACCTGGGAAAGTCTGTTGCTTGGAAGCCAAAGTGAATGCGAGTTTAGGTGAGTCTAAAGAGTCAAGGAAAATCAAAATTTTGGTGTTGGTCTCTCTTTGTTTCATGCTCTGGATTGGGAGATCGAAGTCTTCCAAGTTGGACTGCTGTCAAAAGTTGTTGGCTGCTGCAAATTGCTACAAAGTCGAAGTTATTGGGAAGAGGTAAAGCATTTGGAGTCTGATTTGGTGTGGAGGGAAGGTCTGGTCTTTGTTTAGGGTGAAGAGACTTAAAGAATACTATTGAAAGGTTTAATTACTTTGACTGGGTTTTTCCCTTAAGGGGGCTTTTTTCCCTGGCATGTGCCTACATCTTGTGTTCATCAATTTATGTGCTGTTTCTTTTGTTAATTTCTTGATGAACTAAAGAAAGAAGATATAAAGAATTGTAATAATAAGGAACATCACAATTAATTATCAAGGTCAAGAAAATATTTACTACCTTTTTTTATTTTCCAACATCCTTAGTGACACCATCCTCAGTTCCAAGTGTGTATATTGCTCCTACCCCTATAACTCAACCAACACCTCTTGTTTTGAATCCACCAAAATTTGTTCAAATTGAAGATGATGAACCTGTTGGACCCTTTCATATGATCCAAATCATAGAAGAGTTTACACCATCCACTCTTCTTGTTGCAAGTCCACCCCATACAATACATTCTTTGCAACCTTCTCCCCAGGAAATTGATCTCTTTGGTACCAATTTAGATGTGTCATCCACTCCCTCTATGCATGAGCAGACTCTAGATCTTCCACAAGTTACAACCAAGTCTTTTGTAGAGACTAGTGTTCCTTTTGATGGTACATTCTTTGAATATATTCTTCAACTAGACAAGTGAAAGCAAGTCTTACAGATGTGTGCTCAAACACTTGACATATTTTTGTTGCTTCCTTATCAAGTATATGACCATGTATGACATAAAATTCACCAAGAGCAAGGAGAGGGTTTAAATATCTCAACACAAGCGCAATCAAATAAATATGTTGCTAGTGGTTAGCCTTTGACGTCAAGATTTCCATCAAGTGATAGTATTACTATTAGAGATATTGAACAATGGTTAAATATCCAATTACTTCAATTTATAAAGGCTTCATCATATTAGTTGGAATAGTGCATGGCCTTCGCTGAGAAAGCACAACTAGATACCACAAAGACTAACCAACAACTTACATTAGTAAAAATGGGGCCAAAATACGATGGCTATTACTTGGATATGCAACTTATTAGCGTCGCCTATTCGACACATGCTGCTTATCAAATCGTCATTAGAATTTTGTCGAATAGTAAAGAGTTTGATATGTGACAATACAGATGTTGATTATCTGACACATAAAAAGGCCAAAAAGGCCAAAATTAGTTTTACGACACTACAAATCGTCAGATATCCAACAAAACAAACCGACATTGATGTGTTGGGTAATTGACAACATAAGTAAATTTTGCGACATAAGTTTTGTCGCTTTGACGCTTTCAGGCCGATGGTAAAGTATTGGATATTCGAGACATAGGTAGTTTTGTCCAACAGAACAAACTAATGTTGAGGCGTTGAGGAATCTACAGGATAAGTAAATTGTGCGATAGAAGTGTTGTCACTCCATTGCTTTAAAGCTGATAGTTAAGCAATAGATATGCGACAGATGAGAGTTCTATCTAACGGGATTGTTAAGGTACCAAAGTTTCCATTCATCATTTCGGTCGTCGAATATCTGACAAGTAATCTAACAAGAAGTTGTCGAATATTCGATGCCCTGCTTACACATACACTGTGACTTTATTGGTGGTTCTGCTCCCTTATATATTTGATTCTTGCAGCAGACCTGAGGGTTTCTCTGTGGTACTTCCATTAGACACTAGTTTCCTACATCTTTTATAAAGGAAACAATGACATTGGTGTCGTGACATACTTGGTATGTAAGTGCCTTCCAGTATAATAACCAGAATCAAGCATCTCATCTTCATCATAAATGGACAATATAGAGGCACACATTACAAGCATTGCTAGATCACATTATAAATAGGCAAGTATTGTTGATAAACCAACATCCAAGCAAAAACATAACCACAATCCAGGTTGGTTTCATCAAAAATGTTGTTCATGTACCAAAAGTGTACTTTGAAACATTACAACCATAAATTAAAATCCATAAAAGATCATAGTTCTGTTGCTATTTGTCCTAACAAAGTATTAAGATTCAAGAAATGGTTGGACTTCAAGTGTGCAATATCACTTGCGTATACCAGTGTTCTCTACAAAGACCACGAGTTGGTCAGACTGACACCACGTGGATTCTAGACAAGTGGCCCCTTTGGTGGATAAGTAGCTTTATCAATAGATGATAAATTACTCTTTTAACACAGTGAAACAAATTTAACAAACTTACAAACATAGGTAGTGCCTTTGTGACTTTCATAAATGGAGGTAGTCAGTTATGTACTCTAGCTGTATTTTTTATTACATACCATATAACCCAACAAAAACATATGTAGAATTATACATAAATAAAATTTATATATACTAATTTGGATACATAATATATTATATTATTTGAAAAAAAATCATTATGTAATTGAACTTTTTATTTCTCTAAGAACTATATATACATTAAAATCTTATACACCTTATATGTTATATGCCTTATAGTTTATATAATATCATAATACATAAAATTTTGAACATTCGAAAGCGTAAATGATCCACCATCTCCTTTTTTTTGTCCATCATTTATACCATTTAATAAAACGAAGGGTTTCGATAAAAAGGAATAAAAAGCTTTCTCGATATTTCTACAAATTAATTTTGATAACCATGTTTCAAACGAACTTGAGATTCCTGAATATGGAGATTGGTTTCAGTAACCATCCTTTTCTAAAGCACTGCAATATACTGTGTTAGAATTGTTCTCTTTTGTTGTTAACCACTGCAACATACTTTGCTGGAGTTGTTTGTTTGTCGTTATATTGAGTTGTGGGGAAAATATTTTAAAAATGCTTATTTATAATCAAACATTATATCATATTCCTTTTATGTATGGTGTTACAATAGAAAGATAGGGTTCTATTAAATTAGTTAAGGGGATGGCATTCTTGCTTTACTTCAATTATTCGAGATTCACAGTTTCGGGATATGTTGTCAGAAAATGTGTCATTAAATATTTTTTCAATAATTATAATATATATATATATTATATATAATATATATTTATTATTTATTAGTGGCAACTTGGACTTATGTCTATATAAATATATATTTGTCGAGAATAGGTGTTTATTTTTAATAGTAGAAATTGTATTCCAGAAGAGCAGCATTATATGAATTGTTATACCTTGTGGTAGAGGTATTAGTGGCAAATTTGACTTCTATGTCTATGATTAGGGCAGACTGTGTTCACGGTAACTCCATGCACACATAACTTTTTTTTAGAAAATGAGGGGGTTAGTTTTTCTCGAAGAAGCTTTATTAACCAGATATATCACAATTTTTAGTACATATAACATATTTATAGAAGCGTGCGGAAGGTACAATATGCTGTGGAGCAGCTCAACATGCAGCTAGGGTCGAACCTGGGTGGGGAAGTGAATAGCCGACAGTCTCAACCACTCAGGATAAACGACCGTGTCCCAACCACACATAACTTTACATTTAAATACGAAGCCAATCTGCATTCACTCAACTTTTATTCTTTTCAATTTTAAAGTTTTTATTAATCTATTTTTAATTTAATAAAAAAGTTTTGTCCCTAAACATTATGATCGGGTGTTTTATTAAAGTATTTTTTGATGTGAAGCTATCGTTTAATTCCTCATCTCAATCATAGTGATATATTAAGACACGATACAAATATAATCCCACCAAATTTTACAAAAACAAATTTAAAAAATAAACATACGTTTTTTTTGAAAAGCAGTGGCTTGTCATTTTTAAATAAAATTTTGCATTAAATTTTATTATACATTTATAATTTAGAAGTTATATTTAATTATAGTTACTGAATTTCAATTTAATTTTAGTGTGCATCATTTTTATTATTTTTTTAATTAATATAAATTTTATGCATTAATAGTATGGGTATACCTTTGTATAATTTCGAAGTTGTGTTTAATTTCATAATTATTGAATCATATATATATTTTATTGATCTATTTATTTAATTGTTTGAGGATTAATATAATATGTAGAGATTACAATATTGTAATAATATATTTGTTTGTTAGTTCACCAATAATTATTGATTGATGTATTGAATAGGTGTGCTTTTGGAAGAGGGTTTATTAAGTTTAGAATTTCTAAAAGGTTTAGTATATATATAGATATATGATAGTATATGATATATATATATGATATTTAAAAATGTTGTGTTTTTAAAATTTCAAAATAAAAAAGTTTGTTATTTAATAAAGATATAGACTTTATTTAGTTATTTAAAAATGATAAGACTCATTTTATTAAATTTAAAACATTTATTAATAATTATATAAATGGATTAAAATTGAGATCACATAAGAACTAAATTTTCTACATACTAAGAGTACACTAAATTTTATAGGTAATTATAGAAATCAAAGCTAGCATATTATCCTTTGATTTTAGAAATAATCATTTTCTTGCTTAATTCATGAAATATCCAAGATTTGGAATGAGATTTGAACTAGCTTTATCCACAATAAAGGATAGAATAGGTATTTTCTTTTATAGAAAACCATGGAGAATCAGATGAGATTGCATTAGCAAATTTAAGGTTAGTGGTAAGTTTGTTTTAATAAAAAAAAAAAAATTAAATGAAGTTAATTCACTTTTATTAATTATTGTGATAATATATTTGTTTGTTAGTTCATAGTAATATTAGATTGATGTTGAATAGGTGTATTTTGGAAAGGTCATTAAATTTCTTAGAGATGCTTACAACTAAAAAGAGAGTGATATTGTTTTGTAATAGAAATTATTTTTAAAATTTTAAAAATAACAATTGTTAGGGATCATTAAATATAATAACCTTTCATTCCATTTCTTTAAAAAAATAATAACCTATTATTCTTAAATTAAAATAATATTTATAGATGATTAGTGAGTAGAATAATTAATATAAAAATAGGTTAGCTTCATAAAGAGACCAACTTTTCTACCTACTAAAATTATTTCCTACCAACTTATGTTATACCTTTTGCATTCAAGTGCATCAAACGATGAATTTTATAAATAATTCTAGAAATCAAAGGTATATTATCCCTTGATTTTAGAAATCACCGTTATCTTTCTTAATCTATGCAATATCCAAGATTTGGAGTGAGATTTAACTAGGGTTTTATCCACAATTTAAAAGGTTGAATAGGTACCTCTTTTTAGAAAGCATGGAGAATTAGATTGCAGGTTTAGAAAGTTAATGTTAGTGTAAGTTTGCATTTAAATAAAAACTAGTTATTTTTTAAATTGAACTTTGAGACTGCGAGTGTTTTATTATTATATTTCATTTTAATATTAATAATGTGAAGCTATGGAGAAAAGGACCACACCTACACATTTCTTCTTTATACTTCATTTAGATTGAGGACTAATAAAATTATTGAGGAAATCTTCTTCGCCATATTAGTTATTGGAAGTAGAGTGACTCATTCTATATTCATGATCAAGATAACATGTGTGATAGTTGCATAGTATCATAGTTCTTGTCTCTTTATGTGGGGTTCACGTTTTATCGTTTCCATAAGTGACGCCTCCACATTGCTCACAGTGAAATCTTCCTCCTCACCTATGCATTCTGCACAATGAAAGATAAACCCTAAGATATAGACACTTTGCAATTGTTATAATAGTTATCGCCAATAGTTGAAGATATGGAGAAGTAAGCAGTGGGATTAACTGGAGGTGAGGAAAACACTCAACAATATTATATATTAATTATGTGCATACCCAGAAATTTAAGTCACACAAAATCAATATATTAATTTAACCTTGAGGTGTAGAGGAAGCTTTCATTGTGTGGAATGTGGGGGTGTAGAGGAAGATTTCATTGTATGGAATGTGGACGTGTGGGGGAATCTTTCAGTGTGAAAAGTGTGAAGGAACAACAATGCAAACTTCATCCCTATCTTTGCACTCCACAAAATGAAATTAACTCATTTAAAAATAAAATATTTATACATATAACATCTTTCAATCTTTAAAGAATTAAAACATATAAAAAAAAAGTTTCGATAATCAGAATAATAAGAGTTGTCATACATTATGTGTTTTCATTGAATATTTTATTGACTAGTGCAGGAACTTGTAGTGATAGATACTAACTACGGTACAGAGGATTAGACACCTAGTATTAAAAATTTAATTATGGCATATTCATACTATTAACATCTATTCAACGCTTAATAACAATTATTTGAGGCATTGTATAACCATTACTAGTTGTAAACATATGAAGTTCGACATTTATTTGAATCAACACATTGTTTGAGTACTTAATAACATTTGTTGCTTGTAGAAAAATCAAGAAGATGCATAGGGCTGTCCAGTTAGTATCTGTTGTAGAAGATTGAAATGATGTGTAGACAGAGGTGCAGAAGTGGAAAAATAGTGGGTTTGTCAGGCGCACTCCTCTTTCACATATCCTTTCAATGTTTTTTGGCCCTACTAATTATGACAATTCTAATTCAATAATGTGTGTGAGGAAGAAGTGTTGTGCAGGAGAATGGGTATCCAAAGCAAGGAAAATAAACTTTGTTCGACAATATTTTGTATCTTGGCATACATTCCTACACACTACATATTAATAAATTAATTAGCAGTTTTAGATTATTAAAGTTTGGGGCATAAAAAAATTTGATTATGTGTATATTGGGTGCGAAACCAGGGTGGGTGATTAACGTATAATGGTGGGTTTCTTGATTTGTTTACAACCAATAATCATTACAAAATGCTTTAAAGTAAATTCTACTAAGCATTGAAATGATCAACTGATTACGAGTCGATTTGTTCAATAAACACTGAAAAGACTCAAGAAATGTATGTCTAATGACGTGAAAGCTAAACCCTAGTATATGCACACTTTTCAATTATTATAACAATTTTATTGAATCACTGGAGATATAAAGAATTAAGTAGATGGATTAAATGAGGCAAGGAAAAAACTTAGCAATATTATCTATAAAGCAACTGCATACCAAAAATTTAATTCGCACAAAATTAATATATCAATTTCACTCTTAGGTATGGAGGAAGCTTTCATTGTGTGGAGTGTGGAGGTGTGAAGGAATATTTCATTGTGCAAAGTGTAAAAGAAGCTTTCATTATACAAAGTGCCGAGGAAGAACAATGAAAGCTTCTTGTGTACCTCCGCACTCCGCACAATGAAACTAACTCAATTAAAAATAAAAAATTGAAACATACAACATATTTTGAACATTAAAATATTTAAACATATAACTACAAAGTTTTGATAATAAAAATAATAAAAGTTGTTGTACATTATGTGTTTCCATTAGATTTTTTATTCACTCACTAGTGTGGAAACCTACAGTGACAAATACTAAATGTGGTGCAGAAAACTTAACACCTAGTATTAAAAGATTAATTATGGCTTAGTCATACTATTAACATATATTAAACACTTAAAAACATTTATTTTGAGACTTTGTATAATGATTACTAGTTGTAAACATATCAAGTTCGAAATTTATTCGAATCAACACATTTTTTGATTGCTTAATAACATTTATTTCTTGTAGACACATCATGAATATGCACAAGGGTCTGCTATCAATATGTGTTATAGCATATTGGAACGATGTGTATACAAAGATGTGGAAGTGGCGAAATAGTGGGTCTATCGGTTTCACTCCATTTCCACACATCCTTTCAATGTTGTTCAACCCCTCTAATGATAAATCTAAGTCTATTAATGCATGTGAAGAAGAAGTATTTTACGGGAGAAAGGGCATGCGTATCAAGCAACATAAACTTTGTTTAACAACATTTTGTACCTCTGCATACATTTTCACACACTACATATTAATAAATTAATTAGTGTTTTTGGCTTATTAAATTTTGGGTTACGTGTATATCAAGTGGAAAATAAGGGTGGATGATTAAAGTATAAGGGTGGGTTTCTTGATTTGTTTAGAACAAATAATCATTACACAATGCTTTGAAGTAAATGCTACTAAGCATTGAAATGATCAACTGATTACAAGTTGATTTTATTAATAAATGCTAAAATAACTCAAGAAATGTATGTCAAATGATGCGAAAAATGATGTCTTGTAGCATGCAAAGTAATGGCATATCATTCAAGTCAAGCAAACGTGGCAAGATTCTTATGTTACCAAAATAAGTGATATATGGCACTATAGCACACTAGCCACGTGAGACTTAGTTATTCATTTTCAGTGAGAATTCATATTGTATCATTTAGAGTTGGAAAAGAGCATGACTTAATAAAATCCATGAGACAACGCACTTTATGTCATTTAACTGAAGAATTAGTGTGGGTGTTTATCTGATTAACACATGTCATTGTTATAGGGGCTAAATGAAAGCATGTTATCCATATCATTTCTACATTTCAATAGCTAAACAAACTCACTATATACCACTAAAATAAAGGATTACCAAGAAAAGTAAACATTTTTCTTTCCATAACTCTGCATTCAATATTAAAAAATTAACTAAGGCTTTCTTGCAGTATTAGAATCTATTCAATGAATTAAAAACCTAATAACATTTATTTTCATGTGTTATGTAATGATTATTAGTTGTAAACATATCAAGAAGAGTGTATCCATCGATATTATAAAACTCTTTTTGACATTTATTCAGTAAAATGATATGTAATCAGCACATTGTTTGATGGCTTAATACCATTTACTTCTTGTACACAAGTCAAGAAGATGCACAGGGCTTCGTAACTGGTGTCTGTCATAGCATATTAAAATGATATGCAAAACCCATCCACACATTTGTTCTTCATATTGCCTCATTTGGCAGCAATGTTTTGGTGAAATGTTACAATGATTAAATCAACCACCAATTACACGAATTAGTGGATATACAAAAAAAATTAATCAATATTTAATTTTACAATTAATAGAAACTTTGTTGCCAGTAAATGTAAGTCTATTGATATTTATTTAGCAAATCTACTTGTAATCAAGACATATCTAAAATTCTTAATAGCATATTAAGTTCCCTTGGTAAACATAAGCATTTTTTTGGTGAATCGATGTGAAATTAAGACATCACTCAAGTGCTTAATAAAATTTACTCTACCACATTGTGTAATGATTACTTCTTGTAAACAAATCAAGAAGGTCGTACCCATCGATATTATAAAATAGTTTTTTCCGCATTTATTTGTCAAATTGATGCATAATGAGGACATTGTTCGAGTGATTAATAATATTATTGGTCGTAAACAATTCAAGAAGTTGTACATGGTTTCGAAGCTAGTATATATGCTAGCAGATTGGAAGGATGTATGGAATAGCGATATGTGCAGGAGAACCTTTGTTCCCTCATTTCTACACCTTCGCATATGTTACCCCTTTGCGCATGTCAAATTCCCACAACACATATTAATGGATAATAAAATCTTAATTAAGGCTTAATCCTATGATTAACTGATATATTTTCATATCTTAATGTCGAGTTCTATCGAAATCATAAGTTTTTGTACTAAAGTAATGGTGAAATCATCATATATTTAGAGATTAAGTGAATGAAAGCCTATTGAATTTTTCTAGTGGTTCTTGTTTTTTCCTACTACACATTTGTTGCATTGTTATGCTGTACACATTAAGAAGAAATTGTAATAAGTTCCTCTCATCTAAAGGTTTTCTAATCAGAATGAATGAAGGAAGACATGCCAACAAAATATGGACCCTAATTTAAAATCCAAAATTGAAATGGAAGATGAAGCTTAAGTATTCTTGTTTCAAGGTTTCAAAAAGCAACATGGCACCACATACATTATTGAGTAAACCCATAATATTTATGAGATCAAAGGCCAAAGTTCAATACCTATAAAGGAATGAAGCATCATTTTCAATTTATATCTTTGAGAAAATCATTGCTTATAGATTTACTCTTTATGGCAAGAGCATATCTGGTACTCTTTGTCTTATCTGCTGAGTTATTGTCTTGTTGTGAGCAAAGATGACGATGAAGCTAAGACACCTCTATAATTTAATACAAAAAGAGGTAATTGATTGTGATTTTAATTTATTCAATACTCAAATATA
>APFE030078459.1:169272-197412 GCA_000404065.3 Pinus taeda | reverse complement strand
CACTCTGAAACTGAATGGGCTTGGCGTAGTCTGGAATATGAAAGGACAAGTCCTTGTCATATCCAAGACCAGTTTTGTGCTTGTTGTGGAAAAACTGTTCCCAAGGTCTGATGATGCGCTTGGGAAGTGCAGACTGAGTTTCTGCATCTGCATTTACAACTGCTACTTTATTTGAATGAACTGTAACATTATTAACATGCTGCTAATGGGTGGTTATCTCAATGTTCTGAACAAAAACAGGTTCAGAATGGTGTCTATTTTGATGTAGCTCTTCTTGCTATAGTTGTGATTCAAGCTGCAAAAAATTGATCTTTTCATGTACATCTTGTAAACAACTATGAATATCGGTGAGAAAATCTTTGTTGATTTTGACTGTATTATCTATAGTAGAGAGTATTAGATTGTCCAGTAACTCTAATATTTCATCAATTGGAACCATTTTTCTTCAGCAAATTCTTACTCCCTTTTGCGAAATGACTTTCTTTTCCAACAAATATCTTTGCCCAAATATGCTCTTGTAGAGCTTTCAAAACCTTTAAAAGAATTTTAGCTCTCCTCTGCGAGGATCTCAAAACAATATCACTAAAGACAATAAAGACTCCAAACAATATCGCTATCAATTACTCTTGTTACTCAACCCTCCAATTGTTTGAGACGCATGGAAAGTCGATAAGCATAAAATGATTCGACTAAGGAAATGGTTATTGAAAAGGAAATACCCTTGACTGAGCTCCAAAAGCCGAAATTTGACCCCAAAGAAAAAGATGGATTGCTTCCAAATGTTGTGCTACTCCCAAATGTTGGAGTAGATGCAGCACCAAGTGCTGGAGTCAATTGACCAAAAGTTGTAGTGCTCCCAAAACCAAAGGAAGGAGTAGTGGAGGTAATTCTGTCACTTTGATGCAACCTTGAAGATATAAGTACTCCAGAGTGGTAATGTTTCCTAGGGTTTTGTGGAAGATGCTCAAGTTGCGGCAACCCCTCAAAGACAGATGTTTGAGTCGAGTTAATTTCCCAAAAGAAATGGGAAGAATCAGCAAAGAGGAAGCATCAAACAAAACGATGTGCTCCAGGTTTGTTAACCTTTCCAAAGAATCAGGCAGCGACTTCAGTATGGAGCAGCCCCTTATCTCCAAGTGTTTCAGAGAACGCAGATCACCAATTTCGTCAGGCAAAGTTGTTATTGTGAGTGCTTCATAACGCACCACGATCTTTTCGAGGTGTCTCGGGTACCCTATGGATTTTGGAAACTCTGACAAGGGAGCCCGGACATTTAGCTCTCGCAATTCGAAAGGCGCTTCAGATTCTTGGGGCCACAGTTTGTTCAATCTGCTCCCCGCCACTTCTAAGACTCTCAAATGGTCGATCATAATCCAGGCAGGTAGGACATTGTAGGGACATTTATACCAACAGAGCCATGTGAGCTGTGCTGACTCGGTTCTCCTCAATATGCGTTCTAAATAACAATCTTCAATTGCAACAAGTTGCAGACTCCTAATACCACGAAAACAGACCAGATTCCTCCAGCCTATTAAACAATTATACGTGCAAGAACGACTGCAGCACCAGCCAACTAGAGATTGTTGCAGCAAAAGGGCGCTACGATCAGTGGCTCCAAACAATTTGAAACGTGAGCACCCCTTGGTACTTGGTGGATGTGCAGCAACAAGAATAGGGCATTAACGGGACTAGGCTGCCACAACCAATGCTAGTCTTGAGCATTTCCCAAGATGGAAGCCTCGCAGATTTTCAACGCGTGCAAGATGCAGTCAATTTCGTGTCGAAGAACAATACCCGGAGAGTTATTATTTTCATACGCGCTGGCATTTACAGGGAGAGAGTTACAATCCCAAGGAACAAGCCATTTATCACATTCCAGGGTGAAGGCAAGCGGTCCACCATTATCATATGGCACGACAAGGCCTATGATGTGGATAAATCTGGCAAAAAATGGGTACCTTTCTCAATGCATCGGTTGCTGTAAATTTTGTAGAAACGGGGCAATTTCTTCAGAGGAGCTTCACATTGTTCTGTGAAACCATATACAAAAGCGGTGTATACCGAAAACCACAGAGCCCATTCAACGTATTCTACGCATTCAACTTTGGACGTAACGCATTCAACAGGAGCGGACCTTCATCGATGGAGGCGTATCTCTGTAGTGGCACCGTCAGGCCTCAGTGCTAAAACAGGAAATGATAGTATGGACAGATGTGCAATGCTGGGAGAGGTAGGTTATTTCAGGTCTGAGGGGAATAAGGCAGAGTCAGAGGTCAGGTAACACAGAACTGACATATATATAGAGACCACAAAACAAGTGGCTCAATATTGGAGCAGGACCAGCAATCGCCTGCTCTGATACCATGTTAAACACACATGGACAGTAAGAGAGATATGAAAGATAAAACATGCAATACAATTTTTATTGACAAATGATATACATTTATAGTACATTATGTGACCGTTGGGATTCACATCCCAAGGTCTCTTGGACTCCTTTTGTCCATTCGGCTTCCACACTAACCCATTGAGGATTAGGTGTCCAAACAGATAATTATTGAGTTGGGGCATGATCCCAAGGATGCCAAGGGCAACAAAGCACTGATAAAGAAAAAGGAAGAAGATATTGCTACACTTAGGAAGCAATTGAAGCTGCCTGTCACCATGCACCCACAAACTACAGAACTTGCACAAGAAAAAGCAGAAGAAGACGTGATGGATTTGCTGATGAGGATGAATCAAAGGCTAACTGAAACAGAGCAAGAGTTGGAGAAAGCATTGCAAGCCAAGCAAGGAGAGTTGACCTCCCAGCCACCTGAAACAACTCCAATAGTTACCACTGCTCCCCCCACAGTCACAACAGCAATTCCTCCCACTGTCCCAACATCAACAACAGGTACATCATGTTATCACTCAGGTTGTTCCCTTTGACTCCTAAGGGAATACGGCCGAGGTAACCACAAACCAAGCTTTGGACTGTAGGTCCTAGCCTACCAGTAGTCAGAGAGGGCTCTCTCTTTGGGATTTAGATTGTTTAAGAGATGATTTTAGGCTAGATATGAAATCACATGGGTTTTGATTTAGATTGGTGGGATGGTTGATCTATTCAAGCAGAGTTGGCATGCATAATGTAATAAGTTCAAACCATTGGGCATGGAGTCCATGAATGTGAACTGAAGGGTGTGTTTTCTTTGGTAGAATAGGGGAATATGGAGCAGGATAACTACACATGGCACAATGATTTATGCTGGAACAAGGATGAAATGGAGGTCAGGGGATGAGAGGCAATTAAGGATCTTTCATCCAGCCAAAGAGGGAAAGTGGATGAATAATATCTAGGAGCAATGAAGAATTCTTAGACAACATTCATATGTGAAGGAAACAGCTTAAACATGTTTAATTAAAAATGCATATTCATCACTGATTCAGAGGAAAACATAGAAAAGTTACAAGAATTGAGCACAAAGGGCATGAAAACCAGTTCTGATCTATTCCTTTTTCCTGCAACTTAGATTATGATATTATAGATGATACAACTACATATAAACTGATAAACAGAGGAAGGAAAGACTTATTGAACCATGAGCAAGCACGAGAATTCCATATCAAGTTCTTCAGCCATTAAAAGCACAACCAGCCAGTTCAGATGCAAACATTCCAGCAATCTTTGATTATAGAAGTTCCTAATATTTACACCACAAATCTCAAAATGAGAGATCAACCAAATAACCCACCAACCCTTATTACATTGTTCAGGGTTGTATTTATAAGCAAAATATCTACAAAAATAGATCTGATAGAAGATCTAAAGAAATAAATGCAGTTAACCTAACTTCTCTTGCAAGTAATGTAAAAATATTTATCTGATGCTGCGTTGGGGGCAGCTGTTTCAAAAATGAGGCTATGTGGCGTCCTTTGGTAGCTCTGCTATCTAATCTGCAATCACTGTGCCCTCAATTTCTTATCTCCACCTCTTAGTCGGTTCTGCTGCTCTTAGGTGGCTGTGATTCTTATTAAATCTGATATGACTCGGCTTTAATGGCCTTTAACTCTGTTCTGGTATTCATTGACTTTGTTTGGATGGTCTTTAATGCTCCTCTGCTTTGATATTGTCGATCTGATACTCTTTGCCGCTTCAGTGATACTCTTTTAATTGAATCTGGGCTTCATCTTTCTCTGATACTCTTTAAACTGCTAAATCGCCCCTTTTTATCTCTTTTCGGCAAAACTGACTCCTGCAAACCACGTGCTGGATGAGGCTTTCCATTTTGGCCTATTTTCCTTAGCGATGCGCGATTATCAAAAATTGCCTCATATTTTGATTACGGGCTTCCGAAGCATCGATTTCGCACTTGCGCACTTTTTTGGCAGGTGACGTCAGCATGATGTAATCGGCGGGTCCCAGGTACGGATGGGTGTCGTGGCATCTGAAGGGACGGTGACGTGGCAACGACACGGTGGTAGGACGTAAGAGGAAAGGGGATGAGGTGGCGGTAATGTGGCATAGCATCGGCGGAGCGGAGATGACGTCAGGAGAAGACGTGGCGCCGACGTCACAAGGGGGAGGCGGTTTCTGGTTTGTATCGCACCGCTTTTGCGCAGAAGAAGTTTTGGAGGAAGGGGCTCCACCACAGCCGGGAGGGCGACGCGTGGCGGGAGTACGACGAGAAAATCGCCCATCTCCCGGACGCTAACCCTCAGCACATCAGGGCAAGAAAAGACCCGCCCACCATAGATCTGGGGCGCTGGCCATCGGACGGCTGACGGGACAGGTAAGGCGGCAAAGGGTTAGGGACAGGGCCCGCGTGCTATGTAATATTTGTTTAATCACGCAGCGGGGGGTAAACATTAGAAATGTGGGTTTATGGGGTTAGGATTAAAGGGAAATGGTTGTTAGTTTAACCAGAGGTCAAACTAAATCCAGATTTAGAACATTGAAGGGTTAACAGTAGCCCCATATGGACTATTATTTCCCTGACTTAAGAAATATGGCTATAGTGCCAAGGGGTAGGGATATTATTATTTTATTTGAATTTTATATAGTTTTAATAGCAAGTAGGGATGGGAAAGTAGTTAGGGAGCTATATAGTAGAATTAGGAGTTAATATGACTTGCTGAAATGGAAATGTAAGGGAAATGATGCCAAGTTCAAGATCTGGAACTTAGATATGTGATTTGAATAGGATATGGAGAAATGATTTTACACAAGAAATGTGGCTTCTTTTCAGTAAGTCAACTTCAGAAGTCAACTTGGTTCTCAACTAGAATGGAGTGAAAGTGGACTTTTTGGGCAGATCCCAAGGTCCTTGAGGGGATGTTAGTGAATGATTTTTGAGGGATGAAGGGGGAGTTAGACATGCTTCCAAACCTTGCCATCAAACAGTGCCTTGGTACTCCTACTTCAAATGAGATGAGCTTTCTTTGTTCAGGTCAAAACTAAAGATGATCTTGCTTCTGCAACCCCAGGCTACCTACCCAGCCTAATACACCTAGCATTTTTTGTTACTTCAGGAAGGGTGCATTTAGACTTGCAAACCCTGATTGCATTTTTATTTTTTAACTGCCCTCCTATCTAAAAACTACCCTTATTTCTTCCAAGGGCCCAGATTAAGCAATTGGGCTCCTTAATTCTCTACCTAGCTAATAATCTGCCAAGTTTAAACAGTTTGGACAAATTTTCTTTCTCTATTTTCTACAACAGGAAATTGAAACCTAGGGAGACCAAGATTAAGCTGTTTGGACCTCCCTTTAACTGAAAAATTATTCAAAAATGGGATAACTCATCAAAATTGGAATACAGCAGAGGCACTTAGGCTAGCAGACTCTCATGGACACTTCTTTGGCCTTAGTAGCAAATACGGAACATTGCAGCCTGCAAAGCATGACATATTTGGCATGTAAAAATGTCAATCATGAAAGATGAATACCTGCTATGAGCAGGAGGCTAATAGTGGCTCCACTTGGGGATGGTCTTTCCTTATGAAAGGCCAAGAACAGCAGGTCAGAATGACTTAGTCTTTAGTTGTTGCTGTACTCTGAAAACTTCCCTTTGTTGGCTGCTTTATTTATGAACATGACAGCATGCTTGAAGAGCTTAGGTCCTTCACTTCAGGCTTCAACTGCAGCAAGCTTGCTATCCAAACAGAAAACTGAAATCCTAACTACCTACTCTAACCAACACTTACTTTGCTGTTAGGTGAAATGAAATAACCAATGCAGCCACTTAAGTATTATAAGCATGAACGAGCTTTGCTGCTTGTGCTTGCTGGCGAGAAAAACTGAGATCTTGCAATCTGATATGGCTTTGTTAATCTTTGAGAAGATCAGAAAACTGCTGACCTTCTTTGCTGAACAAGAAACTGTACAAAAGGGTCCTGCAGCATATATACATTATTGCTGGACTAAATTGAAGAACTGTACAAAAGTTTGGGATCACTATCATGCCTTAGAATGGGGAGATCATTAACATTTTGATATTTAGGCACACAACCTGCTAATGGAGAAGAGCACTTCTTTACTTCATCATACACCTTGTCAGCACATGAATCATATACAACATGAACTGCTATTTTCAATTTATTACAAGCAGGCTCATATGGCCCTTGACTGATCTGCACAGGCTGCTCCTTTTCTTCCTCGAAAACCTCAGATGGTTGAACATAAAGAGGCAGGGGATCCACTTGTATCACTTGGTCACGAACAGCCACTTTCGAATCTTCCTCAATCTGATTTTCGATGGCTCTTTGGGGCTGCAAAACTAGAGGCAATACATTTTGAACAATGATTTGGGCTTTCTCTAGGTGATTAATATCAACACTTGCTGATATTTGCTTATTGACTGCATGATGGTTCTCCTTAATAAATTGAAAAGAATCCACACAGAAAGGTAAAGTTCCTTCACTGAAATCAAAATTTTCTACACTTTCCTCCTTTACTTCATAGCTGAGATAGGCATGTTGATCATTGATTTTGGGCTGCTGATCCTGAACTGTGCTTTCGGCCAAAATAGGCTCTGACTCCTCTGCAAAGCTGATTTGGTCACTAGGCTCATCATCATCATCATACTCATCGTATTTTGGCAAGCAGTTGAAAGAAGAGAAGTTTTTATATTCATATAGTATATCAGGAGATTGCTCCATCATGTATGGTTGTACGAATGTGTCATCTGTTTTGTGGTAGGTTTGTTCATGACTGTCATTACTTTCATCTTGCAAAACAGATGTGTTCTGGTGCTCTAAAAATTCCACTTTCATTGTGATCATTTCCTCTGACTTTTGTAACAAACCATGAAATTTTTCTTCTTGCTCTGCAGTGTGCTTTTCTTCCCTGATCTTCAGATTTGCCTCTATGTCCACTACCATGTCCTGCATTTGTTTCATAGTGGATGGGCTCCTTTCTCTTAAACGGAATTCTATTTCTGGGTCAAAATCTCTTGGATAATGCAATAGAGCTAAATCAGGGGGAGGTCTAATATTCAAAGGCATAGAATGATAAACTTGATTGAATCGATCACAAAATTGCTGAACAGATTCATTTGGACTTCTTTTTAACTAGTTATATTCTTCAATGAGCAAGAGGAAATTAAATTTGATCATCCATCTATCAAGGAAGAGCTTGGAAAACTACTGAAGATTAGAGATGCTAGCCTCAGGCAATGCTTTAAACTAAGTCCTAACTTCGCTTCGCAAATAAAGGGAAAACAGCTTGATACTAACATCCTCGTCCTCCGCTTCAAATATATTAAGATAGTCTTCAAAGGCTTGGATATGCTTTTGTGCAGTAATACCATTCTCTCCATCAAATCTTGGGAGATACTCAGGATGATTTTTGGGCAGAGGATTAAGCACGGGAGGCAAAACAAGAGGCTTATATCTGTCAGGAACCTTATGAGGCACGGGATTATGTACAGGGATTGGCTGAATGGGCTCGATATGAACAAGGATAGAATGATTGGCTTTGACATTTGTTTCCTCCTTGGTTGTATGATGATTTTCAGCAGCATTTAAAGGTTGTTGTTCTAATGTACAAGGAGGCTTTTCAACAACATTTTCAAAAGGCAAATCATGAAAATCTAATTTAAAATTGTTTTTTAAAATACAATATACACAGCAAAATTTTATGGAAGAGAAAGAACATGACCTCTTGGATAGTAATCCAGGTCAAAATCCTGATCTGCTCGTATATTTCTCTTGGGTTCATTTCTCCAGTGGAGTCTTTATTATGAGGATTATGTGGAGTCGCCAGGTGGATAAGTAAATTAACTTTGAAGGGCCTGATCTCTGTCCACCACATAGATCAGGACTTAATATGCAATAAGGAACAAAATATTTTTAGATTTTTTGAGATTTTTTTATTTTTTGTGATTTTTCAAAACAAGTTTAAGACTTATTCGAAAGGCAAACTGATCAAAAATGGGGATTTATAGTAATGAACAGATGATTCTCCCCAGTGGAGTCACCATTATGTTATCACTCAGGTTGTTCCCTTTAACTCCTAAGGGAATACGGCCGAGGTAACCACAAACGAAGCTTTGGACTGCAGGTCCTAGCCTACCAGCAGTCAGAGAGGGCTATCTCTTTGGGATTTAGATTGTTTAAGAGATTATTTTAGGCTAGATATGAAAGCACATGGGTTTTGATTTAGATTGGTGGGATGGTTGATCTATTCAAGGAGAGTTGGCATGCATAATGTAAGAAGTTCAAACCATTGGGCATGGAGTCCATGAATGTGAACTGAAGGGTGTGTTTTCTTTGGTAGAAGAGGGGAATATGGAGCAGGATAGCTACACATGGCACAATGATTTATGCTGGAACAAGGATGAAATGGAGGTCAGGGGATGAGAGGAAATTAAGGATCTTTCATCCAGCCAAAGAGGGAAAGTGGATGAATAATATCTAGGAGCAATGAAGAATTCCTAGACAGCATTCATATGTGAAGGAAACAGCTTAAACATGTTTAATTAAAAATGCATATTCATCACTGATTCAGAGGAAAACATAGAAAAGTTACAAGAATTGAGCACAGAGGGCATGAAAACCAGTTCCAATCTATTCCTTTTACCTGCAACTTAGATTATTATATTATAGATGATACAGCTACATATAAACTGATAAACAGAGGGAGGAAAGACTTATTGAACCGTGAGTAAGCATGAGAATTCCATATCAATTTCTTCAGCCATTAAAAGCACAACCAGCCAGTTTAGATGCAAACATTCCAGAAATCTTTGATTATAGAAGTTCCTAATATTTACAACGCAAATCTCAAGATGAGAGATCAACCAAACAACCCACCAACCCTTATTACATTGTCCAGGGTTGTATTTATAAGCAAAATATCTACAAAAATAGATCTGATAGAAGATATGAAGAAATAAATGCAGTTAACCTAACTTCTCTTGCAAGTAATGTAAAAATATCTATCTAATGCTGTGCTGGGGGCAGCTGTTTCAAAAATGAGGCTATGTGGCATCCTTTGGTAGCTCTGCTATCCAATCTGCAATCATTGTGCCCTCAATTTCTTATCTCCACCTCTTAGTCGGTTCTGCTGCTCTTAGGTGGCTGTGATTCTTATTAAATCTGATATGACTCGGCTTTAATGGCCTTTAACTCTGTTCTGGTGTTCATTGACTTTGTTTGGATGGTCTTTAATGCTCCTCTGCTTTGATATTGTCGATCTGATACTCTTTGCCGCTTCACTGATACTCTTTTAATTGAATCTGGGCTTCATCTTTCTCTTATACTCTTTAAACTGCTAAATCGCCCCTTTTTATCTCTTTTCGGCAAAACTGACTCCTACAAACCACGTGCTGGATGAGGCTTTCCATTTTGGCCTATTTTCCTTAGCGATGCGCGATTATCAAAAACTGCCTCAGATTTTGATTCTGGGCTTCCGAAGCATCAATTTCGCACTTGCGCGCTTTTTTGGCGGGTGACATCAGCATGACGTCATCGGCGGGTCCCAGGTACGGATGGGTGTCGTGGCATCTGATGGGACAGTGAAGTGGCAACGACACGGTGGCAGGACGCAAGCAGAAAGGGGATGAGGTGGCGGTAATGTGGCAGAGCATTGGCGGAGCGGAGATGACGTCAGGGGAAGACATGGCGCCGACGTGACAAGGGGAAGGAGGTTTCTGGTTTGTATCGCACCGCTTTTGCGCAGAAGCGGTTTCAGAGGAGGGGGCTCCGCCACAGCCTGGAGGGCGACGCATGGCGGGAGTATGACGGGAAAACCGCCCATCTCCCGGACGCTAACCCTCGGCACATCGGGGCAAGAAAAGACCCGCCCACCATAGATCTGAGGCGTTGGCCATCGGACGGCTGACGGGACAGGTAAGGCAGCAGAGGGTTAGGGACGAGGCCCGCGTGCTATGTAATATTTGTTTAATCACACGGCGGGGGTAACATTAGAAATGTGGGTTTATGGGGTTAGGATTAAAGGGAAATGGTTGTTAGTTTAACCAGAGGTCAAACTAACTCCAGATTTAGAACATGGAAGGGTTAACAGTAGCCCCAGATGGACTATTATTTCCCTCACTTAAGAAATATGGCTATAGTGCCAAGGGGTAGGGATATTATTATTTTTTTTGGGATTTTATATAGTTTTAATAGCAAGTAGGGATGGGAAAGTAGTTAGGGAGCTATATAGTAGAATTAGGAGTTAATATGACTTGGTGAAATGGAAATGTAAGGGAAATGATGCCAAATTCAAGATCTGGAACTTAGATATGTGATTTGAATAGGATATGGAGAAATGATTTTACACAAGAAATGTGGCTTCTTTTCAGTAAGTCAACTTCAGAAGTCAACTTGGTTCTCAACCAGAATGGAGTGAAAGTGGACTTTTTGGGCAGATCCTAAGGTCCTTGAGGGGATGTTAGTGAATGATTTCTGAGGTGATGAAGGGGGGGTTAGACATGCTTCCAAACCTTGCCATCAAACAGTGCCTTGGTACTCCTGCTTCAAATGAGATGAGCTTTCTTTGTTTAGGTCAAAACTGAAGATGATCTTGCTTCTGCAACCCCAGGCTACCTACCCAGCCTAATACACCTAGCATTTTTTGTTACTTCAGGAAGGGTGCATTTAGACTTGCAAACCCTGATTGCCTTTTTCTTTTTAAACTGCCCTCCTATCTAAAAACTACCCTTATTTCTTCCAAGGGCCCAGATTAAGCAGTTGGGCTCCTTAATTCTCTACCTAGCTAATAATCTGCCAAGTTTAAACAATTTGGACAAATTTTCTTTCTCTATTTTCTACAACAAGAAATTGAAACCTAGGGAGACCAAGATTAAGTTGTTTGGACCTCCCTTTAACTGAAAAACTATTCAAAAATGGGATAACTCATCAAAATTGGAATACAACAGAGGCACTTAGGCTAGCAAACTCTCATGGACACTTCTTTGGCCTCAGTAGCAAATATGGAACATTGCAGCCTGCAAAGCATGACATATTTGGCATGTAAAAATGTTAATCATGAAAGATGAATATCTGCTATGAGCAGGAGGCTAACACATCAGACACAGATGCTTCAGTGGCAGCAGCAACAACAGGACCAAATACCAGCATGAGCATGGAAGAAATGATGAAAGCAGTAAAAGAGCTAAAGTCCAAATGTCAGAGCTTAAAGAGGCAAAAGAAAGGTTGGCCAAGCTAGAGGTAAGCTATGATAAATCTAAGATAACATTGGCAGAGAAAACCAGAGAGGTAAAGGCCTTGGAGAATAAGGTGAAATCCTTGGAGAAAGATCTCACCCTTCATAAACCTCTAGCAGAAATTAAACAATTTTGTGGACCAAAATTGGCCAGTCTATCAATGATCAATGGCAATCAATTCTGACGATCCATGAGCAAATTGAATTGATAGAAAGGGCTCAAGTAGAGATTCAAAAGGCCAGAGCATCATTGGGAAACATGCACGAGCAGGCCAATAGACTAATTCATTTTTTGAACACTCACACCAGGGAACAACTAGCAGCTCTGGAGATCAGGGACAGAACAGGCACTATTTTGACGGTGAAAAAGGTGCTAACCATGAGGAATTTTATACATAATCTGGAAAGAAAGTGCCAAGAAATGCATATGGAAATAAATGCCTTCACAGAGAAGTTTACAGTCTTGCAGCAGAAGGGTCTACCAAGTTTGTTAACCAGCAATCAAACACTGTTGACACATGAACAATATGCTCATAGCGTAAATAAATATGTTGCCAATCAGATCACAGCGTCATCAAGCACTTCAGAAAACATAGGACCTCCCTCTGGACAGAGCTTATATGACAAGTTGGAAAATCTGTTCTATATCGAACATGAAATAAATCATCTTTTTGAAGTCCAGCCCCAACTTCTACAGGTATACTGAAGCTGATGAAACATTAATAAAACTGCAAAGACACCAGTTGGCAACAGATAAATGGTGGCAGATCATGTTGGAGGTTTTACCAAGGTAGTTCCAATTTTCCTTCCTCAACTGCATCTAATCCAATGTCAAAACACGTGGCACATATCATAAAGGTGAAGACGACAGAAAAAGGGAGTCAAGTTGGGACTGTAATGCATTAAAGCGGAATCAAGCACAAATGAAGGAGTCAGGACAGCAGCGCAGGAACGCAGAATAAAGGGACAGCTACCAGCCGACTCACTCAGTTCAAAAAGTCAAATATCTCTGACCAACGGAATAGCCAGCACACTAATATTTACTTCTGCATTCATTTCTCTCATTTACTTCTCCTGTAAAGTAGATGAATGAAGTTATTGCGAGATATTTTTCCATAAGATATTTTGTAACTCTTTTTTTTATAAATACCTCCCCGTGAGATGTATTCGGGGTTGGTGATATCTCTTCTGGAACTACTCTGTAACTCTGAGAACTCTTCTGAATAAAAGGCAACTGGAATGCATTGTTGATGAATTGAACTCTTTGGATGTGGGATTAATGACAGTGGACTATGTTGCAGAATTCTTGAATTACTTCATGGATCAATAAGTCTTTTTAACTCATGTTATACAGTTTTTGTGTTTTATATATCATCTGTGTTCATAAGCTTAACAGCAGGGAAAAAGAATAACCCAGAACTTACTTCACTGTACTTTGTGTTCAATCTTTGATGTTTTTTATGTTTTCTTCAGAAACTAGCATACGCAGGAATTCTTTATTGCTCTTGCTTCCCCTGGTTCTTACACCTTGAGTATACTTAGGGAATTCTTAATTGCTCCCTGAAATATTCATTCACTTTCCCTCTACCAGCATGATGAAAGACTCTTAATTGCCTTTCACCCCCTAACCTCCATATCCATCCAATTTCAGTTTATAAATTGCTCCATGATCTAATTATCTTGCTCTATAGTACCTCCTCTGTCAAATAAAAAACCATATCCAGCAGTATACACTCATAGACTCCATAGCCCAATGGACTGAACTTCTCACACTTTCACCCATGTTTTATTGAAAATCATCATCCAACAAACTTAAAACAAAACCATGTACATCATAACTAGCCTAAAATTCCTTGAAACAAAGCTAAATTATAAAGAGAGAGCCCTCTCTGGATGCAGATTAGCTAGAAGTTGCATCTAAAAGACTGGTTAACTGGTTACCTCGGCCGTATTCCCTTTTCTCACAAGTTTTTGGGAACAACCTGAGTGATAACACCTTGATTTGATTTCAATTAATAATCAAGAGCTCGAGAACAATAATGACAGTGACAACTTGATCTTTGGTTGATTATGCTCTTCATTTGTTGAATCCAAGATGATAAATTGGTTTATGTGATTATGAATAATTCATAGTACTTAGAAATTACCATCTTCAATCATTTTGGTGTTGCTAAGCTAAAACTATTTTCCATATACTTCTTCTGAACTTGTTATATAAATTTGTAAGAAATCATTCAATACCCAATTTTGTCTCAAAATAGTACTGAATTAAGTACGAAAACTTTAAACTTTCCCATTGAACATAGAAACTATGAAAAATGTGACTGAACTGAAAAATGAACAGAAACCTCCTTTGAAATTTCATGTAGGTTGGCTATAGAAATTTTGACTTCCAGTTGTTGTAGAATAATCTGGTGCCATCATTCCATGGATTTCGATCAGGCTTGGAATGATCACTACCTAGGGAATTTTAGCTATTGGGAGTTTGAAATGCATAGAAGAAGACTCCAAGGGGGGTTTCTTTTCCATATTTACTTTGTTAAGCCCGAAAAATAATAATTATGTACTCAGCAGATCCCTAGCTACTGCTACCTCATAAATTTATCGAGCCTAAGTTAGCCACTTCTAAGGGTATTCATTTTTAGAGAGTCTGAAAAAACCAAAGTAGACTCCAGGGAGTTTTCTTTTCCGTAAAAGAATAATTATGTACTCAATAGATCCCTAACTATTATTGTCCTATTAATATTTATGAGCCTGGGTTAGTCATTGCTCAAAACATTCAATATTAGCGAGTCTGAAATGTTCATAGAAAACTCCAGATTATCCTTTTCCGTAAATAATTCATCAAGTCCGGATAAAGGAATAAACTTACCCTTGACATATTTCCTCTTTATTATATGTTACTTTTGGAGGAAAATAAAAATTCAACCTACTATTATTATTATTATTATATTATTATTAATAATATATAGATATAATCAGTTTAAAAACCAGCAGGAGTTGGGTCCCCCTTTTGAACCAACTCCATTTCCGAATCCCACATCACATTCTCCAAAAATTCTTGGCGAGAGAGTGGACAGTGGTAGATTTTCAATTTGTGACTATTTACCATTAATAAGGTCTAATCATCATTGATGCTTTTTATCTTGATTGAGACATTATCAAAAACTTTATCCACTTCATATGGTCCCAACCATCTCGTTGAAATTTTCCCTTTGAAATGTTTAAATTTACTATTATATAACAATGCCCAAACTCATGGTTGAAACACCTTTTTCTTAATGTACTTATCATGCCACCGAGCTCTTTGATCTTGTACTTACATGGTCCATTGGAATGCATCTTGTCTAAGCTCATTCAACTGAAGTATCCTTTGCTTCTAGGACTCATTTAGATCCATTCCTAATTGAGTAGTTGTCTGGAATGTTTTTACCCGAAACTCAATGGGGAGTAGCACCTGCTTCCCATATACTAACTCATAAGGAGTATGTCCCGTGACATTCCTCCAAGTTATCCGGTAAGCCCATAATGCTTTGGAAATTTGTTAGCCCAGTCACCATGGTGAAGATGAATTATCTTGGTGAGGATGGACTCCAAGACTTTGTTGGTAGATTCGACCTGTCCATTTGCCTGAGGGTGGTATGGAGTAGATTTTTGGTGCTTAATCTGATATTTTTAGTAATAGCATTCACTAGTTTGGATGTAAATTACCGAGCTCTTTAATCTTGTACTAACATGGTCCATTGGAATGCATCTTGTATGAGCTCATTCAGCTAAAGTATCCTTTGCTTCTGGGCCTTACTTAGATCCATTCCTAATTGAGTAGTTGTCTGGAATGTTTTTACCTGAAACTCAATGGGGAGTAGCACCTGCTTCCCATATACTAACTCATAAGGAGTATGTCCCATCACATTCCTCCAAGTTATCTAGTAAGCCCAGAATGCTTTGGGTAATTTTTTAGCCCAATCGCCATGGTGAAGATGAATTATCTTGGTGAGGATGGACTCCAAGACTTTGTTGGTAGATTCGACCTGTCCATTTTCCTGAGCATGGTATGGAGTAGATTTTTGGTGCTTAATCTGATATTTTTAGTAATAGCCTTCACTAGTTTGAATGTAAATTGTGTCCCCGGATTGGTGACGATCTCTCTAGGTACCCCAAACCAAGTGAAGATGTCATCAAAGAGGAAATCTACAACATAATTCTCAGTGGTAGAATATAAAGCCTTAGCTTCCACCCACTTTGTCACAAAATTAATGCAAAATAATATGTATATATTCTTCTTATACATGGGAGAAATGGGCCCCACAAAATCTAATGCCCACTTTTCAAAAGATTCTATTGATATCTGAGTTTGGAGAGGCATTTCATCAGTTGGAACAAGCCTCCCCATTCTTTGGCAGACATCACAACTAGAAACAAACTTTTTGGCATCTTTGAAAAGAGTGGGCCAATAATAACCTGCATGTAGGACCTTATAGGATGTTATTTTGTCTACAAATTGGCCACCACAGGGTTCACTGTGGCAAGCTCTTAGGGCATCATACATCTCATCTTCTCGCACACACCTTCTCATGATTAAATTAGGCCCTGTGTGGTACAAGTCTCCCTCTATCCAAGAATAATTGGCACTTCGCTGCACAATATTATGTTTCTCCCTGGTGGAGAGATTCTATGGCAATTTGTCTTATACCAGATAGTAAGACACATCAACAAACCAAGGAGTATGCATTGAGACAACAAATAAATTCTCATCCAGAAAATGATCTGGAACTGGTACTGAAGTTCTGTCTTAAGCAATGTTCATTCGGGATAAGAAATTTGCAACCAGATTATCTCATCCAAGCCTATCAATTACAGTGATATTAAATTCCTGTAAAAAAAAGTAACCATCTAGTAATTCATCAGTTAATAATGGGCTTATTCATAAGGAACCTAATAATAGAGTGATCAGTATGGAAAAAAGTTTCATAACCAGTGATACAATGCCTAAATTTGTTGATAGCATGAAATACGACTAATAATTCCTTTTTAGTAATTGTATAATTTAGCTCTGCAGGTGAGAGATTGTTATGTGCTCAAAAAATAGAAGAAAAGATAGATCAACGACTTCAAAATCATCCTCTTCGAGGGGGAAACCTCCTTTACATTACACAAATGAACAATTCTTGGATGATACAAATGACAAAACCTCCTTTCTATATATAGGATTCTAAGGAGTCACAATATAATCAAAGTCGACATAACAATAATAATATAAAGGGCACAACAATAACAATAGTGGGCTTCTATGGGGCACAATAATAACAATAAGGGCTACAATGACAATAGTAATCTGGGGATAACTAGTATTATAGGGACCTAACATGAACCTCACCTTCAAAAAAGTGTTGTCATCAATGCTTGAGTAGTTATGGATGCTTCTGTATAAAATTCTCATCCTCCCATGTGGAATCTTTAGTGGGCAAGTTCTTCCACTTGATAAGATACTTTGAAATTGATCGATTTCGTAGTTGTCGAGTTCTTGTTTCTGTGACTGCTTCAGGTTCCAATATGATTTTTCCTTTCTCGTCAAGTTCTAGCAATATTGTTTGAACTGGGAGCTTGTCACCTATAACCTTCATTAAGCATGAAACATGGAAAACTGGGTGCACTCGGGAAATTGTAGGAAGCTCCAATTTGTATGCCATAGTACCAATATTTTGCATCACCTTGTACGGACCATAATACCTTGGTGATAATTTATTATCATTCTTAGCTTGCTTGAGGGACATTTGTTTATATGGTTGTAGCCATAGGAATACCTAGTCACCTACATCCAAACTTCTTTTGCCGCGATGTTGATATGTCTGTTGTTTCATTCTATTCTGCGCCAAAGTGAGGTTATCCTTTAGGTGTTCGAGAACTTGTTTTTGATGCTCGATGTGATCTTCCACTGCTTGAACCTTATAATTCTCTTAAATATGATGTGATGGACGGTGGCTGATATCCATAAAGTGCCATAAATGGGGTCATTTTTGTTGCAATATGGAAGGAAGTGTTATACCACCATTCAGCCAAAGGCAACCATTTGACCCATTGTGTATGTTTATCAGATACAAAGCAACAAATATATCCTTCCAAGCATTTGTTTACTATCTTAGTTTGCCCATCAGATTGAAGATGATAAGATGAGCTATGACCTAACTGAGCACCAAGACAAGAAAATAATTATGTCCAACAATTTCCAGTGAAAATGGGATCTTTGTCGCTTACAATAATCTTTTTGTTCCATGTAGCTTTTGAATTGTTTCCATAAATGAAATAGAAATTCTATTGGCTTTAAATGGATGAGATAATGCACAAAAGAGTGCATACTTGGTAAGTATGTCAACTACCACCATGATGACACTCTTTCCTTCGGACTTGGGTAAACTTGTGATAGAACCCATTGAAACCTCCTCTCAACATTGGCTTGGAATGGATAAAAGTTGTAATAGACATGGGGTCTTAATTGTTTCAACTTTATTTTGTTGGCAAACCAAACATTCCACCACAAACTTTTGAATATATGATTTAAGGCAATCCCAAAAAAATTCCTTCTTAACCCTCTGGTAAGTTTTTAGAAATCCTTTGTGCCGGTGTGCAATTCCATAAGAATCTTTTGTTTGATTTGGGAATTCTTACATAGGTATAAGCGATATTTGTACCATAATGAATCATTTTTCTAGATAAATGTACCAGATGTCCTAGGATCTTGTTGTAACTTTTTAATGAATGCCCACACTTCTTTGTCATTCTTCCATTCATCCCTTGCTTCGTTTATCCAATCTGGTTGGATAACACAAATTGCGCAAAGTAATGCTTCCACATCCTCATCCTTTCTTGAGAGTGCATCTGCCACAACATTTTGCTTCCCTTTTTTGTAGATGATTTCAAAGTCATAACCCAACTTCTTTGTGACCTATTTTTTCTGCTCTTCTGAAGATAATCTTTGTTCTAAAAAGTATTGAAGACGATCATGATCCGTTTTACCTTGAAGTGTCTTCCGATTAGGTAGGGTCGTCATTTCTTAAGTGCATGTAGTATTGCCAACATTTCCTTCTCATAAATAGCTTTGTGTAAATACTTTTCTTTGATTGGATGACTTTCAAAAGCAATGGATCTTCCTTCTTGCATTAAACAACACCAATTCCATTTCCTGAGGCATCACTTTCCACAATAAAGCTTCCCTTTCGCTTATACCTGAATGAAGCGAGTGCTTAAAAGGGAGAGCTATTAACCTGAGCAGAATTCATTGCATGGCATTGATAGCATGAAACAACGTTACCTTCTTCCCCTTATACTTAAGTGTTTCCTTACTACTTGCTACTTAGAAACCTAGACATATGCCCTATACTACGAACTGAATGAAGCGCTTAGGAGGTATCGCTATTTACTGAAGTCTGACGTAGCTAAGGCAGGTGCTTGGCACATTGCGTCTTTAAGATGTTCAAAGGCCTTCGTTGCTTCTAGAATCCATGAAAATGAATCTTCCTTCAGTAATGTTGTTAGAGGTGTTGTTATTCTCCCATAATTCTTAACAAACTTGCAATAATACCCTATCAACCCGAGAAATCCTCACAGATGCTTTATGGATGTGGGGATTTTCCATTCCTTAATGGCTTTAATTTTACTAGGGTCTTACATTAACACCTTCATGAGATAAAATATGACCCAGATATTCCACCTCTTTTACTCCAAAGAAACATTTGGAGCTTTTTGCATATAATTGTTTGTCCTCCAATAGTTTGAGCACCTTCTCAACATGTTGAACATGATCCTTCCAAGTCTTGTTGCAGATTAGTATATCATCAAAAAGTACTAACACAAATTTTCTAAGGAAGGGTTTGAAAATGGAATTCATCAAACCTTGAAATGTAGAAGGTGCATTGATAAGGCCAAAAGGCATGACCAAAAACTCATAATGACCATCATGAGTTCTAAATGTTGTTTTCAGAATGTCTTCAGTCTTCATTCTAATTTGATGATATCCTGAACGAAGATCCAACTTGGTGAAGTAAATTGATCCATGTAATTCATCCAATAATTCATCAATGACAATAATGGGAAATTTATCTTTAATACTGAGCTTGTTGAGCTCCCTATAATCCAGAAACATGCGCCATGACCCATCCTTCTTGTGCACCAATACTACTGGAGAAGAGAAAGAACTTTGACTAGGTTGAACTATACTAGCCTCTAGCATTTCTGCAACCATACATTATGTTAGGGTCCTATAATAATAGGAATCATAATTTTGAATTTACTATGATTAGTCTTGTAATATTGTACATACTTTTGCTTTCTGCAAAATGTTTTCCCATATTAAAAATAAAAAATGTAAAGAGGGTAAGTCCTAAAAGAAAAGGATAAAAAAGAAGATAAAATATGAACCCCACCAAAAAGAGATAAAAATAGATCATGAAAGTGTGCACATTCAAATGCCACTACTCTTAGTTTACTTTTTGCAAAATAAGACTGTGTGCAGCTTGTCAAAAATGCCACAATCCATTATGTCAATTAGTTTAATCTCGATTCGTTCATGCTTTAAATTTCATGATGATAGATAGAGAATAAAGATCTAGCCAAATTGTTTAATCTTGGCAGATCAATGGTTAGGTAGAGAATAATAATGAGCTCAACAGTTTAATATGAGCCATTGGAAAGTCATAAGGTTAGAATTATATAGTTTGCTTACAAAAGAAAAAGAAATAAAGGGTCAGCGAGCTCAAATGCACCAAGTAAGTGAAGAAAAAATGTTAGGGTAAATGATGGGTAGGCACAAGCAGTTTTCACAAGGCATGGAAAGCATCAATTGGTTTATTTCATATTACTAACTTCCTTCCAAACTCATTTACCATTGTAAAAATATCCCTTCCCCTTCATTTTACCTTTTCCCTTATTTCATCTCATTTCCCCTTGTAAAATAGCCCCTTTTTCCCTTTATTTTACACCCTCCCCTACACATTTCCTTTAAAACCCACTTATCCCAGGTTTAATAATTAAAATGTATCGGGCCCCATTAAAAAACCCTCCCCGATACCCTTTTAACTCATATCCCTAGTATATTTTTTCCCACATGCCATTTTATTAACCCTCATCGCATAATTGATTCTCGTGTTTACTTTTTAGTTAACTACATTACATCTTAATTAACTCGACCTCACACCCCGAATCATCCCTCACAACTATGCCACCCAATAACCCTCCGATCACCCACCCCCAGATCCAACGGCCTGGATTCCATATCGCATGCTCCGACCTCCGACTTTTAACATCACAAAAGCATGCAAGATTAGCGGTTTTCCCCACCCGTCTTTTTGCTACATGGAAACGAATGTTATAGCGCATCCTCTAAAATAATACCACCCTACCACTTGAAAGCGGTGCAATAAACCACCCTGTTGTTTAAATTTAACCCCGCGCCCAAAGTTTAACCACTGACTGGTTAAAAACAAAAGAAGTCGCCCTTTCCAATCTTTTCACTATTATTTTGTTAAATATTGTAGAAAAGAAGCTTTGTCGACTCCGATTTGAAGCAATATAAAGACCATTGAAGCCTTAGAGAGCCTCCGCTGCCCCCAGAGAACCCTTCTGCACACCAAAGCTTTATTTTCCAGGTATTCCTGAAGTGTCGAAGGCCTGTATTTAAGCTTTGCACAACATTTCTTATAGGTTAATCAATTGAACCAATTTAAAATCCTTGCTGACCTAAAGAAAACCGTTGTTGCACCCAAAACCCTTTTTTGTAGACTGTATTCATCTGTTTACACTATCCCATAGGTCCTAAGCCTACTTCTTAAGCCAGATGATAAATTCAATAAAATAGACAAATATATGGATTCCCAAAGCATTTTGGATGCAAAACCCATGCAAAATCCTCACCTAGATATTGACCATCTCCCATTAGCCGATAAAGATTTCTAGATCAAAGACACAGCCTCCCCAAACAATCTATTAAAACTCCATTGTTGGAGCAAAGATAAATTCCTCAACCAAAATGATGATATTCAATTATGGGAGTCAAATTTACCCAAATACTTGTTCCCACAAGTATACCAGTTCCCTGAAATCATCCACATATGCCAACTCTGCTATATCCCAAGTCAAAGAGCCATAGTCTCTCATAACCAGCAAGTTTTGTTCGAAATCATTGTAGGATCAAAAAATGAAATGTTGTAGATCCAGCTAAAGCCTAATGAAGCCTCATTTTCTATTAAAACCCTAATTGATCTGTATCGAAATCCAAACCTTCCTAAGAGATCCAAATTTTGCAGACTTTCCTCCTAGAAAAATCTCAAGTTCCTACAGATAGCCCACCATATTCTGCCACCATTTTCTCTGAGAGAGCTAGACAGATTGTAACCATGTTATCCTGTATTCTAGGATATACCACTGATGAACATGTAGATGAGCCTATACTTAGTTTCATTTCTATTTTTTTCCTAGGCAAGCCTCCAGCTACAGTTTTAAATTTTGTCAAATTCTTAGCAGACAGAATCCATGATCAATTGATCATGTTATGAGATGAAAGAGTATTCAAATACTCTTCAGTATCGTTCCATATGTTTCTATATTTCCAATTAGAAAGGCTTACAGTTAACATCCAAAAATTGGACACTAAGGGCAATCCTAGATCTGTTATCTTTTGGACACCCTTAGTCCAAAAATATTCCACTGATTTCAGCTACAAGGATTTCATTGATTCATTTGTTCACCCAGTTGTTAACATGCTAATTAGTAGAAATCAACCCAGGATCAGTGATGAAATAAAGAAAGTCTTACAGTTTTCAAAACACATTAGAACAGGAAAGTGGTATTTATACCAAAACTACACTGAAATTAGGGTGTATGGATGTCAACTCACTCCCTATAAGCTACCTAAATATCTCCCCATGAGGATATTTGCACTAGAATATATCAGGCAGATCATAAATTCAGATGATGTTAATTTTTTATCAGCCAAGAAGAAAACACAGTTTAAAATCAAGAACCAAATTGGTCCTTTTATCTGCAATAATAGGGATGTTGGAGAGGAAGTAGAAAGATGTTTACAGCCAATGAAGTTCAATGATAGTTTCAAATGGCAGTATGATCCTTTGGGTGTCATAAGCAAACTGAGACTCAAGTTCAAATTGAGCCCTTTTATGCATGACTCTAAGCCAGAGATTGAAAGATATGCCAACCAGTCAGAGTGGCTGGAAAACACCTTATTGGATATGAAGGAGCAGGTGGATACTAGTTCCATGCTACATACTCCAGCCCTACAGGGCAAAAATGAAAAAAGTACTAGAGAAGAAGGTTCTTGCTCAAACAAAGATACAACATATAACAAATTTGAAATAATGTATAGTAAAAGAACAAAGTTGAATCCAGTAAATGAGCAAGAAGTAATTGATACAATTGAGATCATTGATACAGACACTGTGATTAAGGAAAATGCACTTCCATCAGTTTCAAAGGAAACTCATCAGCCTTCAACTTCTAGTGCTCAGATCATCATGAAGCAACATAGTGTTGAAGTCTCTTCTTCAAGTGAACCAATGGATAGAGAAATATACATCAAAGAAAGATACAAAGATATTAAGGCCAAAAATGAAGAAATAAAAGCTGAAATATATTCACAGTGCTTGAAACGGACTCCTAGCGGCCAGAACAAATTACTTTCTGCATTTGATTATAAGGCAGGAAAAATGCAGATGACATTTTTGCAGCCCACGATACAACATCCTAAGTCATCAGCAGATTATAGAAAGATAGATTATGAGATTCATGCCAAAGATGTTCATCCTATAGACCAAATAGAGTTTCATAAACAAGCAAGAGAAATGTTATACTCAATTATGACCGACAAAGATATGAGTGTACAAAAACTACAAAATTTTCAAGAGAATATCAAAGCATAGTTAAAACTAGAGAAGGCATCCTCACAAGCTAAAGATAACATAATTATATCCCTTGAATATTTGGTTATTGAAGTGGGATATGATCCAAAGAATGTCAAAGGTGCAGAAGAACTCATTAAGAAAAAGAATGCAAACATTGTTGCATTGAAGAAGCAGATAAAATTGCCTCCTAGTGAACATCCACAGACCAAGGAAGTTCTAGAGAATCAAAACCAAAAAGATGAGATGATGAACCTCATTCTTCAATTAACTACTCAACTAACAGAAATGGAAAATGAGATGGATAAGTTAATACAGGAGAAAAAGGCCAGCATGGAACCAGTTATTGTCACTACTATTCCTACTGTTACTACAGAATTTCCTTCTACTTTAGCAGCTTCAGCAGCCACAACAGTTCCAGTAGCTACACAACTTCCCACTACATCAATTACAGAATCATCTACAGTAGCAACTCATCCTAGTGATGAAGCAAGTAAATTAATCAAAGCTATGCAGGATATGTCCATCCAAACAAATGAAATAAATAGACTTAAAGATCAAATATAAAGTCTAGAAGACGAAAAGAAGTTGGCACAAATCATGCATAAAATTGAAACATAGAAGTCAAACAGGTTGACTGAGAGAATACAAAAGTTAGAGAAAGAATTGACATTGAAAGAACCACTTACCCAAGCAAAGCAGAAACTGTGGGCCAATATCATTAAATCTGTTAATGATATTTGGCCATCCATCCAAGTCATCTTTGAGCAGAAGGATTTAATCAAGGAAGCAATTGAAGCTATTCAAAAAGTTAAGGAAGAACTTGGCAAGAAGCCAGAGGAGGCCAATGAAATCATTAAGTTTCTTAATTCCAAGAACAAATAGGAATTAGAAGAGATTGGCATAAGTGACAGCACTGAAACAATTCTAGAAGTAAAAAAGGTAATCTCTAAGAGGAACTTGATGGTACAACTTGAATACAAGTGTCAAAACATGGAGCTTGCAATAATGAGATCTATGGTGAAATTTGATGTTTTGAGGTAGAAAGTTATGCCAAATCATTCGGTTATCAATGACAGATTGATGAGGCATGAAGACTATGATAAGAAAATCAGAGAAGTGGAAAAGGAACAAGCAAACAGTTTAGCCATGGAAGGAATTCCAACAGGAAAAGTTCTGTATAAGACTTTTAAGAATCTCTTTTACCTCCTGCATGAGGTAAAATATCTCTTTATCAACAAACCTACTTTTGCAAAATACACAGAGGCTGATGAAATCTTCAGAAGAATGATAAAGATTAAATTACCAGATGCAGAGCCTTGGGAAAATTTAAATGATTTACTGTGAAAATGAAAGGTCAAACAATGAAAACATAACAGTCAAAGAGCAGTCAAGGTAAAACAGTAAAGAGTAACATATCAGTTAAGTTAAAGAGTATCATATGAAAGACAGAGTTTAAAGGTCAAAAACAGAGTTTAAAGATAAAGCCAGCGTAGAGCAATAGCAAAAGAGAGAAAGCAACAAATGATCAAAACAACAAATATCAAAATCAATAAAAGTAGGGACATCTAGCCTTTAGTCTCCTAGGTGGATCTATGTTCTTGCATGAAGATATTTGTTTTTCCTTGAATAATTCCTAAATCAGTGTAGGATATTTTGTAATAGTTTTTGTATAAATACTTCATAATTTGAAGTATTGGGGGGGTGGATTTCTTAACATTTCCATAGTGGAACTCATCTACAACCCGAGGGTTTATTGTACCATTTTCAAGTCAACGGACTGGACAAGTAATAAAGGCATTGCATTACAAGATTCATTTGTTGGGCAACTTCAGCGAAGTATCCTTCAATTGTTCAAATTGTTATTTACTTAAGTATTGTATAAACTTGTGTGTTTTTCAAATTTAAATGTTATAGCATGAATATTATTGCAGAATATGTTTAATTACACTCTGTCTTGAGCTGTTATTCATTTTGATGTTTTCTTCTGATATCCAGAGTAGGGAATTCTTCATTGCTCCCTAATTTCGATTGACCTCTATCATTTCCTTCATTATCTGGTTTAAGGAATCCTTAACTACTCCTTGATCCTGATTGAAACTCATTTCACCATCTCAGCCCTAAAGTATTTATTGTTGCTCAGCGACCTTGCCTTGTGGACACTTCCTTTAGAACTTGATTCAGTCCTGTTTTCTTGACATTTTGACTCCATGGCCCAATGGAAAATAGACAGCCTTCTATCCATCTAAGTCAGTAATTCCACCAAAAAATCAAATCAAAACCCAATCAAGCTTAAATAACTAACCTAAAATCAATTAATCAACAAAGTTAAATTATTAAGAGAGAGCCCTCTCTGAGCATTAGGAAGGCCAGATCCTGATCTCAAAAGTAGGTTTGTGGTTACCTCTATCATTTCTTTAAACACAACATAACAACCCTAGAGGAAATTTTGGAGTGATAACATAGTGGCGACCATACTGGGGAAATCATTCCTCAGTTTAATAAACCTTAAAGGAAATCCTAAATCTCATCTTTTCACCTTAAGGCCATTTTAGGGTTGTCAAAAAGCTTCATTAAGAAAATAAAAAATTTAAAATTTTGGCTTCCAAAAGAATATATTATACCAGGGCACATCCAAATCCAAACCCTGCTATAATTTTTGATAATCCGGACAGAATCTTAACAAAAAACAATAAAGTAGAAATTCAAGAAAGCGTTAGTCAGCTAATCAAAGAAAATTCACTTCCTAAGGAATTATCAAACTTCGAGGATCTTCAATTTGATTTATCATTTGAGTATTCTTTATTTCTGTCAGGCCAAGCAGTAACTCCATTAAGAAAAAATTGATTCGTGTGTTCTATTCCATCAGATAGGTTTATTATATACATGAGGGAGAGACTATTCAGTTCATCTCCCAATGACTATTCATATTTCTCATTTATTTATTTACATATATTTACCCAATCACAAGGATTAGGTGTCAACATTCCCCCCCTTAGTTTGAAGGGATGTTGGTGAGTCCAAGCATCATTCTGAATCATTCAAGCTTTTCTCTTCCAAGCGCTTTGGTGAAGATGTTTGCAATTTGCTCATTTGTGGAACAATGATGGAGATGGATTGTTTTGGCCTCAACATGATGTCGAATCAGATGATATTTAGTATTGATGTGTTTCGTTCGATCATGAAACTTTGGGTTCTTGGCCAACTTTATTACATAGGTATTGTCAATCATGAGTGGAGTTGATTGTACTTGTTTTACCTGCAAATCTTCAAGAATTTTCGTGAGCCACACAATTTCTTTTGTTGCTTCAGCTGCTGCCACGTATTCTGCTTCTGTTGTGGAATCTGCTGGAACTGATTGTTTGCATGACCTCCAGGAGACAGCTCCTGATCCAAGACTCATAGTATATCTTGAAGTTGATACTCCAGTTTCCTTGTCTCCATCGAAGTCTGAATTAGAGTATCCAATCAAGCTGAAGTCGTCTACATGTGTATACTTGATTCTAAAGTCTTGAGTTCCCTTCAAGTACCTTAGAACGTTTTTTGCAGCAAACCAATGTCCCTCACAAGGCTTTTGCATAAACCTGGAGAGGATTCCAACAACAAACGAAATGTCTGGTCTGGTAGTAGTTAGGTAGTTGAGACTTCCTACAAGATGTCTATACTTTGTTGCATCCTCAAATTATTTTCCTTCAATAGATGTGAGCTTTAAGTTTTGTTCCATTGGAGTAGTAACAGGATTGCACTCTGTCATGCCAAACCTATTCAACAAATCTCCAATGTATTTCTTTTGAGAAAGAAATATGGACTTTGGATGTTGGGTTACTCCAATGCCAAGATAGAAATGAACATAGCCCAAATCAGTCATTTCAAAACTTTTCCCCAACTCCTTCTTTATGGATGCAATGTAGCTTTCATTGTTCTCTGTCATCAAAAGATCATCTACATATACCACAAGATATACAACTGTTTTTCCAACTTTCTTGAAAAATAAAGTTGCATCATCAAGATCAAAATGTTTGAAATTGAGTTCAGAAGATGCTCAGTTAGTTTTTCATACCAAGCTCATGGTGCTTGTTTGAGGCCATACAAGGACTTCATAAGTTTGCATACTTTATGTTCATGTCCTTTCACAACAAATCCTTCAGGATGGGACATAAAAACATTCTCTTTTAGATCTCCATTCAAGAAAGCAGTTTTTACATCCATTTGATGGACTTTCCAACCGTTCTGAGCTGTTAGTGCAAAGAGTGTCCGGATGGTGGCCCATTTTGCTGTGGGAGCAAAAGTTTCCTCATAATCGACGCCTTCCTTCTGTGCAAAACCTTTTGCCACAAGCCTAGCTTTGTGCTTGTCAAGTGAGCCATCAGCTTTGTACTTTTTCTTGTAGACCCACTTGTAGCCAATTGGTTTGGTTCCAAATGGAGGATCAACCAGCTTCCAAGTGCCGTTCTTTATGAGGGCATCATACTCCTTTTGCATTGCTTCTTTCCATGCATCATGAGAAGCAAATTCTTTAAAGGAAGTTGGTTCAAAATCTATAGACAAGTTCAATTCACAATCATAAGAAACATCCATATCAATA
>APFE030078459.1:147389-168100 GCA_000404065.3 Pinus taeda | reverse complement strand
ATCATTATTTTGCAGTTCAAGAGTGAAGAGTTTAATCATGAGTTGAACAACTTCAAGTGCAGAATGTGAGTCATAGAGTTCTTTCAGCTTTTGTAAGGCTTCAAAGGCAGTTGAATATGACGAAATATGGCGACTAACCTCTTCATTTATAGATGTTGCTATTAATGCATAAGATTTGTTGTTCTTGTTTTCCCAAATGACGAGCTCTTTGTCTGAGGTAGGTTGTACTGGGTCATTGTCTCCGTCTCCGACACACACTCCTTTCCATAACTCATTGAAAATGAGGGTGTGTTTTATCATCTGGGACCATTCAGGATAGTTCTCCTTGCCTGTGAGAACTATTCCCACCATAGATATGATTGAATGCATACTGTAGCAAATAAAATGTTGGCTGCAAAACTTTTACTCTTAATGGAAAAAAAATATAGTTCTGATATAATGGGACAACAGATTCAAATATCAATTTGCATGCTTCTGCACAATGTTAAAGCACAAAATATGGCAGTATAAAATACCCTCAACAGCACTGCGTTCACCAAAGAAAAATTGAATAATGTAGTCCAGACGTATTTGGACTTTCAGATATTGTGTCATACAGAGAAGTATTTAGGTTATTTTCAAGAATAATTTGAGATAGATGTATCTCTGATTTTAAGCCACATGAAATACGCCACAAAACTGCAAAAAGCTTAAGCGCTTTTCCAAATTTAATTTCCCGAAAACTAAGAGATCCTCTAGAATGGCATTCAGAGGGATTGCAAACCAAGATACAAAGATCCTTTTTATGGCGCGCATGTAACATCACCCACAGCTCCTCTCCAATTCCCAGCAATCGGCAGTCATCTACTATGCTACCAAACGAGCTTATATGCCATAGCGTTATCGCTCATTGCTGGCAAATTACCAAGGCGTACCGCTTTGGCCGTCAAGAATCATTGGAACGCCACACTGCGCAAGAAAATATTACATCACCATTGTCATGTGGTAAAACCTCACTCTACTCGCGCAGACGGATTTTCCCCTTCACATCACAATGGAAAGACGAAAGGATTATCCAACGACTCATTTCTGAAAAGTAACGGGCAACCTCATAATTCTCAGGACAGTCCTCATACTCCACATGGGATTGCAAATCGACAATTAATGCTGAAATGAAATCGCAACTTCTCCCATGCAGCAGGAAGAAGATAATTTGAGCAAATAACTTCAACGCACATGACAGTGCTTATTTTATGTCAGTACAGCGCCCCCTTTTTTGAAATGTTTATGGACAGTCAGACAGGATGGACAGCGCTGGATAGTGGAGCAGTATGGGCAGTATGGACAGTATGGGTAGTATGGACAGTCGCCTTCTAGCAAACAGAGAGCGCAGGTAAAGGAATATGGCAGACAGACAGAGGAGTTACAAGGAGCATGAGAGCTAAAAAAGGAGATGGCTCTGATACCATGTCAGGCGAGGCAGTAACTCCATTAAGCAAAAACTGATTCATGTGTTCTATTCCATCAGATAGGTTTATTATATACATGAGGGAGAGACTGTTCAGTTCATCTCCCAATGACTGTTCATATTTCTCATTTATTTATTTACATATATTTACCCAATCACAAGGATTGGGTGTCAACAATTTTGTACCAAATCTGAAAATTCAATCCATGATACTGTAGTAGACCCTACTTTTATTCAATTTATTGAATCTAAGAAGAATATTATACATCCTAATTTAGATCAACATGTTCTAGACACTTTTGACAAACTTGATGCTTTAACCTCAACTTTGATAAGGCACATAGATGAAGCATATTTTCAACAGTCAGTTGAATTAGCTACCATAATTGCTGCTACTCCTAAGCCTTTTACCATTCCTTCAGAGTCTGTAAATTCATTTTTATTTAGTACCACCTCATCTATTATTTCCACTACACTTCATTCCACAGAATCATTCATCCCCAAGCTTCCTCTTCAGCCTAGAGTTTTATTTCCATCTCCAAATACTTCATATTCATCTTCTAGCACTTCTACTACATTTTCTAGCACTTCAAGCTCATCTGCAAGCACTTCAAGTTCATCTTCAAGCACTACCACTTTACCTCCTAGCCAAGCTAGAATCTTAGCCATGGCTGCCAAATATGCTCCTTTGGTCTTACTAGCTCAAGTACATGCCATGCCCCAAGACTACCAGAGTAAAATCTTTCAGTTTGATGGTACTGGTCAATATACTGCACAACAACATGTAGATAAAATGAATGATTATTTTGAATTACATGAAATTGATGAAGAAGATGTACAGATGAGATTATTTACACAAACACTAGCACGAGATGTCAAGAAATGGTTTAAAGCTTTACCTGCTGGTCATATTACTGATTTAATTGTTTTCCATAGATTGTTTATCAATAGATGGGAAAGAAAGAAAAATCCGTTACAAATATTATTTGAATATGAAAACATTAGAAGAGATCCTAATGAATCTGTTCAGGACTATTGTATTAGGTTTAACAGTATTTATAATGCAATCCCTGCAAATATCAAACCTCCACTAGACTTGGCACTAATCAAATTTCCTGATGGTTTTGACACTGATATGTCTTACCAATCGAGAGAAAGAAACCCTCCAACTTTAGAACAGATGCAGAGTGATGCAGTTAGTGTAGAAGCTAACTTGTTGCCTAAAAGAGTTAGAATGAGGAATGAGAGGAGAGTTACCATTAAGGAAGAACCACCCACTTCAGTTGTTAAGATATATAGTTTAGCTAAAATTTTAGAAAATCTAATGGATATATTAGAGAATATGGAAAGAAAACCTCAATGGGGAAATCAACAAGGACCTCAAATCAGAAACCCTAACTTTAGGAAAAATCCTAATACTTGAAAATCAAAAGAAGGTACACCCGATCAACAAAGTAGGCCACCTTTCCAGGAAAATTATGCTGAAGGTTCACAACAGCTTGAAGAAGACCAAGACACCCAGATAAACTTAATGGGAGTAAACAATGAAGATGCCATTTTTCTTACCTGGGAAGAACATGAATTGTACATGTTACAACAATTACAATTAGAATTTGGAGAGTCCTTTGACTTTAAACAAGGCTGTGAATTTGCTATCTATGAAGTTCACAAACAATATAGCCTTAGAAGCAAAAAGAACACAGAAGTTCCTACTAAGAAAATAGCAGAAGCTCCTGTGACCAAAGTTATACAAATTATACCTAGAGGAACTCAGGAGGATTCTAGCCAAAAAATTGTAGGCATAACTTTAGCTAAAACTCAAACTTCAACTACTACTCAAACTATTCCAAACAAGAAAATGGAAAGCAAAACTGTTGATACACAAACTGAGTTACCAATTGTTGGTAAAGAAGACAAAAGCACGCAAACCCAAATTGCTAAAGATGAAATCATTCAACTAGGCAAAACTCAAATGCCATTCAATATCAAAATTGAGATAGCCAAATTGAAAATACCAGTTCCTTTAACAGAGCTGGTGAAAAATGAATCATACAAAGCACAAATTACTGAAACAGTTGACATAGGTGAAGGCGAAGATGTTGTAAACCTTAATGATGATCAACCTGAGTTATTATTTGGTCCAAAAGTGAATGACAAACATCAACAACGGGGTATTCCTCCATTCTACATTAGCTTAAACGTTCATGATAAAATCCTGCATAATGCTATGTTAGATTCAGGAGCATCTCCTAACCTAATGCCTAAAGCAGTCATGGAAAGATTAAATTTAGACATCACTAGACCCTACAAGGACCTATTTTCCTTTGATTCTAGTCAAGTAAAATGCCTAGGATTGATTAAAAGATCTGTGTGTAACTCTAGTCCAATGCCCAGCAAAAAGTATTGTTATGGACATAGTAGTTGCTGATATTCCACCTAAATATTATGTTGTTATATCGCTCATGGGGAGCAAAATTACAAGGATCTCTGCAATTGGACATGTCATATGCTACCATTTTCGTATTTGGATAGTAAAGAAAGCTTTACATAAAAACCTTGATGAAATACATGGTAAGTAGTTCAGAAAGACCACATAATTACCCTATTTATTCTATGCATTCTTATCTGGACTCATTTATCTTGTATAATTCAGACAAAGGCAAAGATGAAATCACAACTTTAGAAGAAAAACATAAAGAACCTGACAGTGATAATATATTTCATGAATCTAGGTGGCGCCTAGATTTTGATGGTTCAGTGAACAGATTAGGCGCAGGTGTAGGAGTTTGGATTCATAACAATAATCATTCTGAAGGTCATGCCTTCAGATTAAACTTAAAATGCACTAACAACATGGCAGAGTATGAAGATTTAATCTTAGGATTGCAAATTATAAGAAACCATGGAGCCAAGAGAGTTTTTATCATGGGAGACTCATAATTGATCATAAAACAAATTAAAGGAGAGTATTATGTGAATAATCCTAGACTTAGCCAATATAGAGAAATTGTTCTAGATCTAATTAATGAACTTCTTGAAATTGATTTTGTTGTTATTCCTAGGAAACAGAACATGCAAATTCACAGTTTGGCTACTTTTGCTAGCACTTGCAGATTACCTTTTCAACCCAATCATTAGTACACTACAGAGGTAAGACACAAGCCTGTTATACTTGATAATCTGAAATATTGGCAGATTTTTTCACAAGATTCTCAAATCTATAATTTTATGAATGCTGAGGGAGAATTCCAAAATTGTAACATAGATACTCATTGTACAGTAGATGACATTATAAATAGTGAGATAGATATAAATGTTGTACATGTAAATAAACACACTAAATTCATTAAAGTAGAAATAGATAACTTAGAAAAAGTAGAAATAGAAGAAATAGTCAATGATGATTTTGAGATTTAAAACCTTAAAAATAACTTTTTGCCTAAGGAATTAGCCCCTTTAGAAGGTTTGTTTGATTCAACTGATGTAGCAAGAAAACCAAAAATGGAGCCTTTAAGATCAGACATAGAAGAATGTAATATAGGAACAGAAGAAAAACCTAAGCTTATTAAATTATCCAAAGGATTACCTCCAGTTGAAACGTTGAAATACATAAGTCTGTTTAAAGAATTTCATGATGTCTTTGCATGGAGTTATGAAGACCTAAAATCTTATGACACCAGCATTATTCAACATAAAATACCCATCAAATAAGTTCAGAAACCCTTTAAACAAAAGCTTAGAAGGATTAATCCAGTTCTTATACCATTGATTGAAAAAAAAAAGTAAAAAGGATGTATGAGGCACAAATCATAACACCAATTAGATATTCAGATTGGGTCTCTAATTTAGTCCCCACTAGAAAGAAAACAGGAGAAATCAGACTTTGTGTTGATTTCAGAAACTTGAACAAAGTATCACTGAAGGGTAACTATCCCCTCCCTAAAATGAACCACATTCTCCAGAGGGTAGTAGGGTCATCCAGAATTTCATTACTTGATGGATTCTCTGGATACAATCAAATCATAGTCCAACCCGAAGATCAAGCAAAGACTGCATTCACCACTCCATGGGGAACTTTCATGTATTTGAAAATTCCCTTTGGATTGATGAATGTTGGAGCAACATTCCAAAGAGAAATGGACATAGCTTTTGCAAAAGAAATCCATGACTTTTTAGTCATTTACCAAGATGATATCACAGTGTTTTCCAAAACAAACAATGGACATCTAGATCATTTGAGAAGAGTTTTTATTAAATGTAGAAAATTTGGCATTTCTTTGAATCCCAAAAGAGGGCATTAGAATTAATCCAGCTAGAATACAAGCAATCCTAAACATCAGTCATCCTAGGAACATTAAAGAATTGCAATCATTCTTCGGTAAAATAAATTTTCTTAGAAGATTCATTTCCAACTTAGCATAACTAATTAGATATTTGAATAACATGTTGAAAAGGATTCAACACTTAAGTGGACAGTAGAGGCTAAGTAGTCTTTTGAAGCAATCAAAGAAGCCCTAACTAAAACACATGTCCTCATAAGTCCTAATTTCAACAAAGACTTCATAATTTTTTCATTTGCTTCAGAACACATTATTGCAGCAGTCTTGTTGCAAAAGAATGATGAGGGTTATGAAAAATGCATCGCCTTCTTCAGTAAACCTTTGAGAGATGCTACACTAAAGTATAATATAATGGAAAAACAAGCTCTTGTTTTAGTAAAAGCCATAAAGGATTTCAAAGTATATATTATGTACTATCACATAATAGCATATGTTCCAAACTCAGTTGTAAAGGACATTCTAACTCAAAATGGGCCTGATGGAAAAAGAGGCAAATGGATTGCCACCATACTAGAATATGACATTGAGATCAAGCCTACAAAACTGATTAAAGGCCAAGGTTTAGCCAAATTCATGGCTGAATCGAACTGTCGAGCCTTAGACATAAATTTCATCGATGCTATAGATGATCAAAAAAAGATGGCGACTCCACAAATCAATGAAGCTTTCATAGATTCACCCTAGTATGCAAACATTATTTTTGTTTTACTCAACCTACAAGCTCCTCCTGGTTCATCTAGAACTAAAAGTAGATTCCTAAAGATGAAAGCAATGAAATATTGTATCTTAGAAAATGTTTTATTTTGGAAAGATAATGGTGGCATTTTGTTAAATTGTTTATTAAAAAATGAAGCTCACAAAGTCATGCAGGAATTTCATGCAGGGGATTGTGGGGGAAACCTATACTAGAAAACAACTGTTGATAAGATTTTAAGGGCAGGTGTTTACTGGCCCACCCATTTTGCAGATGTCAGAAAATATGTGACCTCCTGTCACAAATGCCAAATCTTTGAAGGAAAGAAAAAACTAGTACCTTTACCCATCAAACCCATCTCCACAAAAATGTCATTCCAGCAATGGGGTCTAGACTTCATTAATGAAATTCACCCATCATCCTCTGCCCAGCATAAATGGATTTTGACAACCACTGGTTATTTCATCAAATGGATAGAAGCCATCCCTTCTAAACAAAACACAGATTTTTTCATGATTTCATTCCTTGATAACAACATCCTTTCTAGATTTGGATACCCACAAAAGCTCATCATTGATAATGTTGTTGCCTTCAAATCCAAGAAAAGGGTAGACTTTTGTAACAGATACCACATTACCCTTGGCCATTCCACGACCTATTACCCTTAAGGTAATTGACTTGCAGAATCCTAAAAAAAAAGCCTTGTTAATATCATCAAGAAACTATTGGAAGACAATAAGAAGACCTAGAACAAAAAGTTGGTTAATGCCTTATGGGCAGACGACTAACTACAAAAAAGTCCATTGGTACATCTCCTTATCAACTAGTATATGGAATGGATGTTGTTTTTCCATCCTCTTTAGGAGTACCAGTGATGAAGATGATCCAAGAACTGCAGGTAGAATCCAATGATATCCAAAGGAGGATAAATTAGATAATACATTTGCAGCAAACCAGGGAAGAAGACTATGACAAATCCCAAGTGATCCAAGATAAAATCAAAAAGATGTTTGATAAAAAAAACCAAAGCTGATGATTTTTACATAGGTGACAAAGTACTCAAATGGGATTCCAGAAGAGAAGAAAAAGGTAAAACATGGGAAACTTGATTTCCTATGGCAAGGCCCTTACATCATTTATGGTTACAGAGGTAACAATGCATTTTTCTTGAAGCAGTTAGATGGAACAGATCTACCAGGGAGACCAGTCAATGGTAGAATGTTGAAGCATTACTTTTCCCCAGATTAACATTAGTTCATTTCTTTACTTTGCTCATTTTACATAACATTGCAAACTTTAGATTGGATTCGATGATTACCTTTTGAGGTTGAAGCCCGAAGAGAAGGCCCTAAGCTTTGAAAGGTGTATCAACCTATGTATGAATAAAGCATATCATAGAAAAGCAGTTACAAGGCAAGCACAGTCAAAGTTTCAAAGGCTACTAATCTTAAAGTTCTTGACATTTCACCAGGAAATGACATCCCCATGTGGAGCCACTTTTAGGGTCCTATAATAATAGGATTCATAATTTTTAATTTACTATGATTATTCTTGTAATATTGTACATACTTTTTCTTTCTGCAAAATGTTTTCCCATATTAAAAATAAAAAATGTAAAGAGGGTAAGTCCTAAAAGAAAAATCAAAGGACTAAAAGAAAAGGATTAAAAAAAAAGATAAAATATGAACCCCACCAAAAAGAGATAAAAATAGATCTTGGAAGTGTGCACATTCAAATGCCACTACTCTTAGTTTACTTTTTGCAAAATAACACTGTGTGCAGCTTGTCAAAAATGCCATAATCCATGATGGTCAAATAGTTTAATCTTGATTCTAATGCAGGAGCATCTAGACCTAACCAGCAATGTGATGGAATGGTCACATGTTGTGGCTTATGCAAGTTTGGAGGAAGACTTGGGTGTTTAATTTGTATTAATTTTAAATACATGTATGTAGTTAATTGTTGCCTAATTCTGAACAGAATTGGGAATAAATGGAAAATGATCCTCCCTGTGTGGAGATCAAGCTAAGTAGTATAGTTTCTTAGATTAAGATAGGAATTGATTCCTAAATGTATAGTCTATTCCTTCATTTGTGGGAGGAAACTATTAGGTATGATATATATGCAATTTCCTATGTTTTCTGGGAGAGATGCAAGAGGAGAGACGGAGAGGGAGAAGACCTGAGAGCATTGTAAGCCTACAGGTTGCGTAAAAGAAAGAGGCCATTAATTAGAAGAATCAAGCCAAAGAAGGGAGAGAGCCTCGAATGTAGCTTGTATTTATGTTTGTACAGAGGATTGATTTTGAGGGTTGAACCGTGTATTGATTGCATTTCTTTTGAGACAGATGTGTTTAACGTTGTAATCTGATCAAAGCCAAGACTCTGTAGTGGATTCATTGTGAATAGAACCAGTGTTGCATGTATAATTATATAACCAGCCTATGGAGGCCCGGAAGTCTTGTTTTTCTCTGTATGTGGATGATTTAGGCATTGGCTCTGTGTCTTTATACTCTACCGTAGAAATCCCCATGGTTAAGGCAAACTTAGTGTAATCTGGGTCCGCAAGCGAAAAACCCATTTACATAAAGAAACAGTGCAAAACCACTAAGTGGATCGTTATAACGGACTTGAAATAATATAAATGTTACTTTTGGGCCTTATCGGGTCCGATACATAAATCGCGTCACATCGGAGGAAGGGAACCAGCTTATGATCGCCGAATTTCGATAGCGCAACCTACCCGGACCCGAAACAGTATAGTGTCGATTGGATAACTTATCGGATCCGTAAGTTTATCGCATCGGAGGTTTTGGAGTGGAGGTGGCATATTGTAAAGCAGTATATTGTTATTGCCGATAGTGACTACGTTATCGCATCGGACCCCGCGAAACAATAGCACCGATATTACAAACCAATAGGACTACCAACTACCGATTTCACGATTGAATCTAAGTTGTCCAATCAGCCAGATCTCGATCTACGGCAATATACATATAGGTGTTGGGAAAGGCAGAAAAACGTTGTTTTAGTAGTCTTAGAGAGTATTTTGGTCCCGAAAGGGAAAAGTAATGTTTTAAAGCTTTTTCAGAGGTTTTTAGGATCCAAAAGGGAAAAGGTATTGTTTTAAGCCTTTTCATAGGCTTTTCGCTTCCGATAGAGAAAAGGGCCTATATTTTGTGGAGAAAGGGTGTAAAGCGGGGTGATTTGGGGCTTTAAGGCTAAATTCATATAAAATGCTTCCAACATGCATAGATGTGACCTTGAAGCTTTAAAGGGCCATGAAAGGGGCAAAAGAGTCTTGATAAGGTATACTGGTTGTGGCAGCCTTAGGGTTGCACCATTTTGGTATCAGAGCAGGAAAAGGGAATAAATTTCCTATGAAGAGATGTTTTGCTTATGAAGATTTAAGACTATAGAGGTACGAAAATGGCAGCATGTTGAATGAATGAAGTTTGGCACCAGATTACAGTAGCGAGACTATAGAAGAACTTTTGGGAAGTTCTTAGAGATCGTAGAAAAACTTGCAGATGCAAGAGACAGAGGAAATCCATTCAAACACAGGTGACAGCATAAGAAAGTGTGAATATTGCAGCAATATAGAACAAGAGAAGTTGTGCAAGGAGAACCAGATGTGTTCTTAAAAGCAGAGCAAGGAAAGCACTCTGAAGTGGCAGTGAATCTGAAGAATCCAACAAGAGATTGGATAGAGAGGACAGCTGAAGTGTTCTCAAGAGAGAGTGAGAGATTGTAGAAGCCTAGAAGAAGCAAATGTGTTGCTCAAGAGGAGGTTCCAGATAGAGGATCATGCTTACCAAAAGACTGAGTGAGGAGAGCTTAGTGAGGTAAGACCATAGTAAGGAGGACTTGCTGTTGCAGAGGCTTGTTACAGAGGAGTGAGGAGCTCATGAAGAGAGAGGAGAAGAAGATGACTATTGATAGTCATAGCCGAGGTTAAAAAAGAAGTCACAGCAGAAGGAAAGATGCCAAAGCAAATGGCATGAGGATGAGTCAAGAAGAGTTTGACAGAGAGAGAGTTGAGATAGATTTCCAGATTGGGATATTGATGAAGATGCTGCAGAGAAGTGATGAAGACCAAAAGCATGGTTGGACCATGAGAAGGAGAGTAAAGTGGTAGAGGCTACAAGAGAAGAGAAATCAGCAAGTGAATTTAGAGGTAACAGAAGAGTTGAGAAAGATTGAGCAGATATTGAGTGCTCAAGAGGAACCAGGAACTCAGAGAAGTAGAAGCAGAAATGGAAGTTTCCAATTGTAGACCAGAACAAGGTGAAATGTTGGGTGGAGAGGATAATGAGAGATCAGCTGAAGATCTCATGGACTATTGGCATAGTTTAGAACAATTAGAAGATATGTTGACAAGGGAAGCAGATGAGGCAACGAAGCCTTGTGATTTTAATTCTCATAGTTTGTGTATGTTTGCAAGATATGCAGAGGATGATGGACAGTCTAGTAAAACTGTCACAAACAAGGATGAAGCTCTTGAGGTGAAGTATGTTGGAGAATTCCTTTTAGAGGAAGAAGGTGCTCATCTATTGCAGCAGAAGGAGTTCATAGATAAAATTTGGTTTGGTGAAAGACAGTCAGTTGAAGTTGATATGGACCAGAAGTCTAATGACAATGCCATAGTGGTACTACAAGAAGGTAAACAAATGAATTTGTTTAATGAAATTGATGAAAGAAGCTTGCAAAATGACAGTGCAGAAAACATGACAACTCAGGAGGATTGCCAGGAAAAGAATGAAGCTGAGAATGGAAGTTGTGATGAACTGCTGGAGAGATTTCACATGGAATTAGAATTCTTGGAATGACTACTCATGGAACCTGAAGAAGAAATGAAGCTTTCAGAACCTGATAGAGAGGAGATTATGGTTACTATGCATGATAAGGATAAAATATCTTTAACATTAATAGAATTAAGTAAATGTTTAGATTCTTCAGTCAATGATGTGATTGTAGGTGTGGAAGACAACATTAATAAATATGATGCAGAAATCAAAGAAATTGAGCAGAGATTATTTGAAGGTGAGATGAAAGATCAGGAGCAACAAGGAAGTTTTTGTCCTCGGAGACATGAAGGGGACAGAAGTATTAATCTAGCAAGATGAAGATGGAAGGAACCAGCAATTTGAAAGGGATGATCAGCAACATGAGAATGAATTTGAGGAAGACATTAGATTGCAGTAGTATGGCAACTGGAAGCAGAATGAAGAACAAGAGGTTAGTCTGACACTACAAAGGAAGACAATTGAAGACCGAAGATATAGATGGAGAAAGAAGAAAAGGGTCAAGTGGAAGCTATTGCAACAGAGGTGGAATGGTAAGCTGATGAACGAGTTCAGGGAATTTGAACAAATTCATATTGATTTGTTAGAGAAGGAAAGACTCAAAGGAATGGAGTCACAGCAAGAGGGATCTACTGAAATTCAAAAGATCTATGATGGAAGATTGGTGCTTGAAGCATCAAAAGAAGATGAAAGGTATTGTATTTTGAAAACTGAAAGTTGTTGTGTGTTTGCAGGTCATATAGACTTGAGGAAAGACAATCAGTTATTGGAAATTGTTATATTAACATGTGAAGACGTGACTACTCATAGTCATATGAAGAATAAATAGAAAAGTTATAGTCAGGTGAAGGAATATGTCCAGTCAGATGACATCCAAAGGATAATTCAAAAGGAGGATGGCAAAAGAATTATTGAGATCAAAGGATACACTGAGGTAAGGCAACTATTTAGTGTTGTCATAAGTGAAGGGAACAGCACAGGTATGATTTTTCAGAAGTTAAAGGAAGGAAACTCACATAATCTTGTGATGCAGAGGAAAGGGCAGTTGTTAAACATAGCTCTAGTAAATTATGTAGATATTAGACAACTGTTTAAGACCGAAGCCAATGGAGAGCAGCTTCTGAAGATTGACATAGAAGACTTTGTAGATGTTAAACAGTTATTGAAGATAATTGACCTTGAAGAAAGCTAGAGTAAAGAAGGACTAAAGACATATGATGCAGACAATGAAGATTGTGCAGAACTTTTGGGAGAAATTCCAAATGAAATGGTAGATTGGTAGCATGAGTTAAAGAGGCAAGGAAACCAAGGAATAATTGATCAGACTATACAACCAGAACTGAATGAGAGCAAAGTTGTCATGGATGACAAATATGGAGAAGAAGTTGTTAGAAGTGTTGGCAGAATAAGGAAGCAAGGTAAAGAATTTGTGTCTATTGAATTGATTAATTCTGATGAAGATTTATATGCAGGAACAAGGCAATGTGAAGTCAATCTGAACCAAGGAGTTAATTCTGAAGATCAGATCGAATTAATAAAGGGTGGGATCAGAATGTCTTAGAAATATGAAATGGTGTTGAATCTACAGCATGAAATTGTTGAACTGGAGATGAGTACAAGAGATGATAGTAACATAATTACTATTGTACCACAAAGAGTTATTGATGAAGAAGAGGCTGGAAATGACATTTTAGGAGTAGACAAATATAATGCCATAATCCTTAAGAGTGCAGAAATGAAGTTACTAGAAGAAGAAATATTCCAAGTAGCTAAACAAGTAGGAAAATTTTTGAGTTTTCAAGAAATTTATAGAATTGCAGGTATATTGGAATTTGAAATAAGAAATGATGAAACCAGGAATGAGAAACTAGAAGAAGGAACTAGAATTGTTGTAGGAGATCAATGGAAGAAAAGTTATTGGCACAGGGATTATGATGTTCTATTTCAAGAACACAATCAATTGCAGGAGAATAGTATTCAACATAGGAGAAGTGAAGTGGATAATGAATTGGATGAGTTGTGGAAACTCATACAGCAGCATTCCAATAAAAGAAATACAAGACAAAAGAAGAAAGGAAGAATGGCTGGAAGGAATGGTACAGATGGAGGGAATGGAAAACTGCGAATTAAGATGAGCAAAATAGCAGTAAGATATGTGAAAAGGACAGCAACAGACGGTGAGAGCATGACTAATGGGACAATACAGCATGAAATATGGAGACCTAGAGAACAACAAACAACAGCAATAGTAACCAAGGACAGACTACCAAACCAAGTATGGGATCCAGGAGGACACAGATCAGAAGTGCATGATCAGGGGACCATGACTAATTTAAACTTTGGGAGTCTGATGCGGGAGCATCTAGACCTAGCCAGCAATGTGATGGAGTGGTCACATGTTGTGGCTAATGCAAGTTTGGAGGAAGAATTGGGTGTTTAATTTATATTAATTTTAAATACATGTAAGTAGTTAATTGTTGCCTAATTCTGAACAGAATTGGGAATAAATGGAAAATGATCCTCCCTGGGTGGAGATCAAGCCAAGTAGTCTAATTTCTTAGATTAGGATAGAATTTGATTCCTAAATGTATAGTCTATTTCTTCGTTTATGGGAGGAAACTGTTAGGTATGATATATATGCAATTTCCTATGTTTTCTGGGAGAGATGCGAGAGGAGAGACGGAGAGGGAGAAGACCTGAGAGCATTGTAAGCCTACGGGCTGTGTAGAAGAAAGAGGCCATTAATTAGAAGAATCAGGCCAGAGAAGGGAGAGAGCCTCGAATGCAGTTTGTATTTATGATTGTACAGAGGATTGATTTTGAGGGTTGAACCGTGTATTGATTGCATTTCTTTTGAGACAGATGTGTTTAACGTTGTAATCTGATCAAAGTCGAGACTCTGTAGTGGATTCATTGTGAATAGAACCAGTGTTGCATGTATAATTATATAACCGACCCGTGGAGACCCAGAAAGCTTGTTTTTCTCTGTATGTGGATGATTTAGGCATTGACTCTGTGTTTTTATACTCTAACATTGAAATCCCCATGGTTAAGGCAAACTTAGTGTAATCTGGGTCCGCAAGCGAAAAACCCATTTACATAGAGAAACAGCGCAAAACAACTAAGCAGATCATTATAACGGACTTGAAATAATATAAATGTTACTTTTGGGCCTTATCGGGTCCGATACATAAATCGCATCGCATCGAAGGAAGGGAATCGGCTTGTGATCGTCGAATTCTGATAGCGCAACCTACCCGGACCCGAAACAGTATAATGTTGATTGGATAGCTATCGGGTCCATAATTTTATCGCATCGGAGGTTTTGGAGTGGAGGCAGCATATTGTAAAGTGGAATATTGTTATTGCCGATAGCGATTACGCTATCACATCGGACCTCGCCAAAGGATAGCGCCGATATTACAAACCAATAGGACTAATGACTGCCGATTTTGCGATTGAATATGAGCCGTCCGATCGGCCAAATCTCGATCTGCGGCAATATACATATAACTGTTGGGAAAGGCGGAAAATCGTTGTTTTAGCAATCTTAGAGAGCATTTTGGTCCCGAAAGGGAAAAGCACTATTTTAAATCTTTTCGAAGGTTTTTGGGATCCGAAAGGGAAAAGGTATTGTTTTAAGATTTTTCATAGGCTTTTCGCTTCCGATAGAGAAAAGGGCCTATATTTTGTGGAGAAAGGGTGTAAGGTAGGGTGATTTCAGGTTTTAAGGCTAAATGCCTATAAAACACTTCCAACATGCATAGATGTGACCTTAAAGCTTTAAAGGACCATGAAAGGGGCAAATGAGTCTCTATAAGGTATATTGGTTGTGGAAGCCTTAAGGTTGCACCAGATTCATTCATGCTTTAAATTTCATGAGGATAGATAGAGAATAAAGATCTAGCCAAACTGTTTAATCTTAGCAAATCTGTAGTTAGGTAGAGAATAATAACGAGTTCAACAGTTTAATCTGAGCCATTGGAAAGTCATAAGGTTAGAATTAGATAGTTTGCTTACAAAAGAAAAAGAAATAAAGGGTTAGCAAGCTCAAATGCACCAAGTAAATGAAGAAAAAAATGTTAGGGTAAATGATGGGTAGGAAGAAGTAGTTTTCACAAGGCATGGGAAGCATCAATTGGTTTATTTCATATTACTAACTTCCTTCCAAACTCATTTACCCCTTGTAAAAATATCCCTTCCCCTTCATTTTACCTTTTCCCTTATTTCATCTCATTTCCCCTTGTAAAATAGCCCTTTTCCCTTTATTTTACACCCTCCCCTACACATTTCATTTAAAACCCACTAAAACCCCCTTATCCTAGGTTTAAATAATTAAAATGTATCGAGCCCCATTGAAAAACCCTTCCCAATACCCTTTTAACTCATATCCCTAGTATATTTTTTCCCGCATACCATTTTATTAACCCTCATCACATAATTGATTCTCTGTTTACTTTTTAATTAACTACGTTACATCTTAGTTACCCGACCCCACACCCTGTCTCATCCCTCACAACTGCGCCACCTGATAACCCTCCGATCACCCACCTCCAGGTCCAACGACTTGCATTCCATATCATACGCTCCGACGTCCGACTTTTAACATCACAAAAGCACGTGAGATTAGCGGTTTTCTCCGCCCGCACTTTTTCTACATGGCAACCCCACATTATATCACGTTCTCCAAAATAATACCACCCTACCACTTGAAAGCGGTGCAATAAGCCACCTCACCACCTCCTCGCGTCAGATGAAACCACCCTGTTGTTTAAACTTAACCTCGCCCAAAGATTAACCACTAATTGGTTAAAAATAAAAGAAGTCGACCTTTCCAATATTTTCACTATTATTATGTTTAAAGATTGCAGAAAAGAACCTCTACCAACTCTAATTTGAAGCAATATAAAGGCCATTGAAGCCTCAAAGAACCTTCGCTGCCCCTAGAGAACCCTTCTACACACCAAAGCTTCATTTTCCAAGTATTCCTGAAGTGTTGAAGGCCTGTATTTAAGCTTTGCACAACATTTCTTATAGGTTAATCAATTGAACCAATTTAAAAGCCTTGATGACCTAAAGAAAGTTGTTGTTGCACCCAAAACCCTTTTTTGTAGATTGTATTCATCTTTTTACACTATCCGAGAGGTCCTAAGCCTACTTCTTAAGCCAAATAGTGATAAATTCAATAAATAAACAAATTTATGGCTTCCCAAAGCATTATGGATGCAAAACCCCTGCAAACTCCTCACCTAGATATTGACCATCCCCCATTGGCCGATAAAGATTTCCATATCAAAGACACAACCTCCCCTAACAATCTGTTAAAACTCCACTGCTGGAGAAAAGATAAATTCCTCAATCAGAATGATGATATTCAGTTATGGGAGTCAAATTTACCCAAATACTTGTTCCCACAAGTATACCAGTTCCTTGAAATCATCCACCTATACCAACTCTGCTATATCCCAAGTCAAAGAGTCATAGTCTCTCCTAACCAGCAAATTTTGTTCAAAATCATTGTAGGATCAATAAATGAAATGTTGCATATCCATCCAAAGCCTAATGAAGCCCCATTTTCTATTAAAACCTAATTGATTTGTACCTAAAGCTGGACCTTCGCAAGAGATCCCAAATTTTGCATACTTTCCTCCTAAAAAAAGCTCAAGTTCCTACAAACAACCCTCCATATTTTGCCACCATTTTCTCTGAGAGCGAGAGATAGATTGTAACCATGTTGTCCTGTATTCTACAATATACCACTGATGAACATGTAGATGAGCCTATACTTGGTTTCCTTTCTATTTTTTGCCCAGGAAAGCCTCCAGCTACAATTTTCAATTTTGCTCAGTTTTTAGCAGACAGAATCCATGATCAATTGATCAGATTGCCAGATGAAAGAGTATTCAAATACTCTTCAGTATTGTTCCATATGTTTCTATATTTCCAATCAGAAAGGTTTTAACATCCAAAAACTGGACACTAAGGGCATTCCTAGATCTGTTATCTTTTGGACACCCTTAATCCGAAAATATTCCACTAATTTCAGCTACAAGGATATCATTGATTCATTTGTTCACCCAGTTGTTAACATGCTAAGCAGTAGTAATCAGCCTAGGATCAGTGATGAAATAAAGAAAGTTTTACAGTTGTTAAAACACATTAGAACAGGAGACTGTTATTTATACCAGAACTACACTGAAATTAGGGTGTATGGATGTTAACTCACTCCCTATAAGCTGCCTAAATATCTCCCCATGAGGATATTTGCACTAGAATATATAAATTAGATCATAAATTCAGATGATGCTAATTTTTTATCAGCCAAGAAGAAAGTACAGTTTAAAATCAAGAACCAACTTGGTCCTTTTATCTGCAATAATAGGGATGCTAGAGAGGAAGCAAAAAGATGTTTACATCAAATGAAGTTCAGTGATAGTTTCAAATGGAAGTATGATCCTTTGGGTGTCATAAGCAAACTAAGACTCAAGTTCAAATTGAGCCTTTTATGCATGACTCCAAGCAAGAGATTTAAAGATATGCCAACCAGTCAGAGTGGTTGGAAAACACCTTCCTGGATATGGAGGAGCAAGTGGATACTAGTTCCATGCTACATACTCCAGCCCTACAGGAAAAAAATGCAAAAAGGACTAGAGAAGAAGGTTCTTGCTCAAACAAAGATACAACAACTACAAAATTTTCTAGAGAATATCAAAGCATAGTTAAAACTAGAGAAGGCATCCTCACAAGCTAAGGATAACATAATTAAATCCCTTGAATATTTGGTTATTGAAGTGGGATATGATCCAAAGAATGTCAAAGGTGCAGAAGAACTCATTATGAAAAAGAATGCATACATTGTTGCATTAAAGAAGCAGATAAAATTGCCTCCTAGTGAACATCCACAGATCAAGGAAGTTCTAGAGAATCAAAACCAAAAAGATGAGATGATGAACCTCATTCTTCAGTTAACTACTCAATTGACAGAAATGAAAAATGATATGGATAAGTTAGTACAGGAGAGAAAGGCCAACATGGAACTAGTTACTGTCACTACTATTACTATAGTTACTACAACAGTTCCTTCTATTTTTTCAGTGGCCACAACATTTCCAGTAGCTACAACACTTCCCACTACATCAGCAACTACATCAGTTACGGAATCATCTACAGCAGCAATTCATCCTAGTGATGAAGCAGGTAAATTAATCAAAGTTATGCAGGATATGTCCATCCAAACAAATGAAATAAATAGACTTAAAGATCAAATAAAAATTCTAGAAGATGAAAAGAAGTTGGCACAAATCATGCATAAAAATGAAACACAGAAGTCAAACAGGTTGGCTGAGGGAATACAAAAGTTAGAGAAAGAATTGACATTGAAAGAACCACTTGCCCAACCAAAGCAACATCTGTAGGCGAATATCATTAACTCTGTTAATGATATTTGGCCATCCATCCAAGTCATCTTTGAGCAGAAGGATTTAATCAAGGAAGCAATTGAAGCTATTCAAAAATTTAAGGAAGAACTTGGTAAGAAGCCAGAGGAGGCCAATGAAATCATTAAGTTTCTAAATTCAAGAACAAATAGGAACTGGAAGAGATTGGCATAAGTGATAGGACTGAAACAATTCTATAAGTAAAAAAGGTAATCTCTAAGAGGAGCTTGATGGTACAACTTGAAGACAAGTGTCAAAACATGGAGCTTGCAATAACCAAATTTATGGTGAAATTTGATGTTTTGAGGCAGAAAGGCCTACCAAATCCTTTGGTTATCAATGAAAGATTGATGAGGCATGAAGACTATGATAAGAAAATCAAAGAAGTGGCAAAGGAACAAGCAAACAGCTCAGCCATGAAAGGAATTCCAACAGGAAAAGTGCTCTATCATACTTTGAGAATCTCTTTTACCTCCAACATGAGGTAAAATATCTCTTTATAAACAAACCTATTTTTGCTTAAACTACCAGATGCAGAGTCTTGGGAAAAGTTAAATGATTTACTGTGAAAATGAAAGCTAGAACAGTGAAAACAGAGTAGCCAAAGATTAGCCAAAGTAAAACAGTAAAGAGTAACAGATCAGTTAAGTTAAAGAGTATGAGATGAAAGACGGAGTTTAAAGATAAAGCCAGCGTAGAGAAACAACAAAAGAGAGAAAACAGCAAAAGATCAAAACAACAAACAACAAAATCAATAAAAGCAGGGGAAACTAGCCTTTAGTCTCTCCTAGGTGTCTTTATCTTCTTGCATGAAGATATTTCTTTTTCCTTAAATAATTCCTAAATCAGTTTAGGATATTTTGTAATAGTTTTTGTATAAATACTTCATAATTTGAAGTATTTGGGGGTGGATTTCTTAACATTTCTATAGTGGAACTCATCTACAACTCGAGGGTTTATTGTACCATTTTCAAGTCAACAGACTGGAGAAGTAATAAAGGCATTGCATTACAAGATTCATGCGTTGGGCAACTTCAACGAAGTATCTTTCCATTGTTCAAATTGTTATTTTCTTAAGTATTCCATAAACTTGTGTGTTTTCCAAATTTAAAAGTTATAAAAGGAATATTATTGCAAAATATGTTTAATTACACTCTTTCTTGAGTTGTTATTCATTTTGATGTTTTCTTATGATATCCAAAGTAAGGAATTCTTCATTGCCCCAATTTTGATTGACCTCTATCATGTCCTTCATTATCCGGTTTAAGGAATCCTTAACTACTCCTTGATCCCGATTGAAACTCATTTCACCATCTCATCCCTAAAATATCTATTGTTGCTTAGCTACCTTTCCCCTGGGCACTTCCTTTAGAACTTGATTCAGTCCTGTTTTCTTGACATTTTGACTCCATAGCCCAATGGAAAATAGACAGTCTTATATCCATCTAAGTCAATAATTCCACCAACAAATCAAATCAAAACCCAATCAAGCTTAAATAACTAGCCTACAATCAATTAATTCAACAAAGAGAGACCCTCTCTGAGCATTAGGAAAACTAGATCCTAATCTCAAAAGTAGGTTTGTGGTTACCTCTATCATTTCTTTAAGCACAACATAACAACCCTAGAGGAAATTTTGGAGTGATAACACATTCAATTTCACTCTTTTGGGCATAGGATATTTGTAAGGCCTGATGTTTAGAGGAACACTTCCTGGAATCAAATGAATAGCATGATCATGATCACAAATAGGTGGGAGGCCTTTGGGAGTCTCAAATACCTTGGAATGGTTGTCCAATAATTTTTGGAGATTTGGAGAATAGATGATTTCGATGTGGGAACATCTAACAAACATAATTGTGCAATTATGCCTCGTTGTTCTTTCTTTAGAAGATTTGTCATTCCATTAGAGTTGATTATCTTTCCTGGTTTCCACGTGATACCCCTTAATTCTACTTCCTTTCCTTCTAAAAAAAAAAAAAAAAAAAAA
>APFE030078459.1:124570-139060 GCA_000404065.3 Pinus taeda | reverse complement strand
TTTGTGCATTATCACATCCATTTAAAGCCAGTACAGTTTCTACTGCATTTATGAAACAATTCAAAAGCTACATGGAAACCCAAAGATTATTGTAAGTGACAGAGATCCCATTTTCACTGGAAATTTTTGGACAGAATTATTTTCTTGTCTTGGTACTCAGTTAGTTCATAGCTCATCTTATCATCCTCATCTGATGGGCAAACTGAGATAGTAAACAAATGTTTGGAAGGATATCTTTGTTGCTTTGTATCTGATAAACAGACACAATGGGTCAAATGGTTGTTGTGGGATAAATTCCCCTAGGGTCTTGGGTGGATACCCTAGCAGACTGGAGGTTATCTATTCAAAGAAACACACATTCCATACAGCCATAATGCTACTATAAGAAAACTCTACGATAGAGGGCGTACCTGAGGTCCTACATTTGAGAAGTTCCTTCCAGGGTCCAAACCCTTCTTGGAGTTCATTTTGCTCCTTTGACTTGCAAAACAATCAATTCAAGAAAGTACAGCAGTATATGGACTAAACATCATAAAGAAACCATCTTCATATTATAATGAAAGGTAGTTAGTTATGCAATTAAACAACCATTCACATATGAATCATAACATGAAAGACATGTGTTTATTTTATTATAGACAAATAAAGTACAGAAAGGAATAATCTCACCTGATTCGTCCTTTCACAGGCTCCAAGCGGAACCGTCTCCCGGATTCATCCAATCTCAAGCCTTTAACAAACTCCTTCCATGATTTACTCCATGATATCTCAAGTAGTATGAAGACATCAATGCACACAAGGAAATAAGAGTTTCCTGTAAAATGGGGGAAGTGCAGGAGGCACTAGGATCTTCAGACCTGATCAGGGAAATCTCAGCATAATAATCTTTCTCTCTCTTCTCTCCTCCCTTTGGCCTTCCCATTGAAGCCTTTTTATACTTCTCCCAAAGTGGTTTTTTAATTGGGAATTCGTTGGGAACAGTTGGGCCACGGGCACTAACAGGTAATCAACAGGTGAAACCCGTGATCTCCGCCCAAAATTAGGGAGATTTTTTTTAAGTGTTTTAAGACATATACGCGGGTTGGATATACACAGACCCGCGTATACACGCGTTTAGCTCAGGGCAATGTCGCGTATACGGAATAAAACACTGTTTTTTAAATTTTGGTCCAGATCTGGAAGGAGGGGTTGCCCTAGGCCATGAGTGCAGCATCACAAACCTCAAGAGTGAGATTTGGAGCTATAACAGATGCCCCCTAATATATGAGGTCAGAAGGGGTACATGATGGTCGAAATGTATTAAGCAAGTCCATGGAAAGGAAGTCTGTCGAAAATTGAGAAGGACTTCACCATAATTCAACCTACCAAACCACAAAAGGAGATCAGAATACCCATGCTCAGAGAAAGTACAGCATATCCGCATATCAAGTACAAGCGAATCCACTAAGTATACAAGTATAAATGACTGGAAAATACATAATGGATCATCTGATCAAGATCGAACAAGTACATGTCTGAATGTCACGTATAAGAATGTCAATGATGCTAAAGGATGAAACGGATCACTGATATCAAAGACTGATCCCAAAAAGTACCAAACGAACATGTGGAATAAGATGGTACTACATTGCAAACTCAGGTGCCAGCATATAAAATGTCGCCATGAATTACTGCAGCATATAAGGTGAAGTGGTATCAACTAGCAGCAACAGGAGCAACTATCAAGTGAACCAATGAATGTTGATACAACCTGAGGTCTTCACCGACCACCGTGGTACATTTCTATAGCATGGGAATAAATGATCTGAAGTGAACCATGTGAGAAATCGTTTGATTACCGTCATTATGTATACCATTAACAAACAACAAGACTACTCAACAATGATGATGAAGAGCGTCAAGGTACCGGTACATCTAACAGTGGATAAATGAGCTGGAGTGTGAGCACCTGTAAGAATTATCGAGCAGAGACAATGATGGTTTCCCACTGTCGATAGCGAAGGATCTGCCACTAATGACTGCAAACCCCAAGGTACTACCAAATGGACTTTAGATCTTTGCCCCAGAGCAATGAGTCGAAGTCGATAGGGAAAGATCCACTAGAAGGAAGGCATTGAGGCATCCTCCATCAATCTAGCGCGAGTGTAACCCGTAGGCCAATAATGCAGAAGGAATCGGACAAAAAAGATGTAGTAACCCGACCAAAGTACGTTTCTGGTGTACACAATATGTGGCTAGCACACGGCAAAAACCCTCTGAACCAACCAATAATGAAAGTTGACACAAAGGTGAGGTATCCACCAATAGGGTCAAATGGAAACCAAGGTACTGCACGAATCCAAATGTGTGATAATTTAAGCTGATGTCGAACATAAGGGAAACCACTCAGTCAAAGACCCATGATACTGATCGATGCTGAGCATAAGGTGACCTATCAATAATGAAAATAGGGCTAGGGTGCAGCTCTAGGCCTGTCCTCAGAGCAAGATGTCGTCGTCGATAAGGACAAGACCCACCAGCAAGAAGTCAATGGAGACCTTCTCAAATCGGCACGAGTAAAGGATCAATATAACTGATGTGATGATAGACATGATACTGGCAACCAAGGATGGATGACCGAAAAATGAGTCAAGAGACACCGCAGAGAGGCCGACTCAAGCTAACTTCCCTTGAACAAAAGCACGACTCAATGTGACTATGTGGCAGCATATAATGACTCTGTATAAGTTCATTGTGCAGGAGGCACAAATGAACCCTGCATATGATTGGAAGAGATAACCAATTGGGGGAGAACTGACTCAATAACAAGGTTAAGGCGTACCTAAGTCAAACTAAATCCCGCCCAAATGGAGGAGACTTTGTTTTGAGTGCTTTGTTCAAGGGCGACACGACTGAATCTAGCTGCCAATAATAAATGGAAATACTGTCCCGTTCCTGCTCTTTTTTGGAATATATAATTTTTTTGGTCTTTTTCTTTTAAGCTAGAAAAAGAATAAAAGAATGCTATAGTACAGTGGAAAGAACGAGTGTCGACGAAGTAGATGATCTAGTTCCTGGGATTGGAACAATCCTATGCTCAATGCAGGGAGGCGAAAACCAGTCAAAGACACTCAAAGGTGTGTTTCTTCCACGGGTCAAGGTGTGTCAAGCTGCAGAAGTCAAAAGTATGCAAGTTTGATTTTGCAGTCGTCATGGTCAAAAGTTGGCTTAAACACGAGTCCAAGTGAAGTCGGCTTAAGGCCAAAAGGTGCAAATAGTCAAAATATAATGCAGTAGTACAACTCAACACAAAGGAGCCTCTAGGGTATAAGGCCAGAACAAAGCGAAGAAGCAGAGGAATGAGTCTTCATCGCATAAGTCATGGTAGGACTACAGAGGACTCCCAGGCCTACTCAAATCAAAGCAGCATGGGCAACAAATGTCAGTGAGGTGCTAACTACGATGCCCATGTAAAGGATGGCTCTACCATCATGTCATGATTTAAAGAATCGGCAAGTGAAGATGGTTTGCGAACCATAACATGATGGGATCGAACCTATGGCAAGGGTATCGACAGATGGAGGCTAGTATGCATAATGCAATGGAAAAATGGCTTCCCTAACCTATATGCCAGTGAGAAAATGATATCCCTGCCATGACGGGTCAGCAGTCATGGAACCGTCTCGAAACTTATCGAAAAAACGTCCAAAATGTCCTGAAAGTCAAACCATTCTCGACATTGCAAGCTCCCAAGTTAAAAGTTACATGAGACCAAGAAAAATCAAGTTTTGAAAAAATTTGACATTTTCAAAGCCTATAAAAGAAGTTTTGGACTCACCATTTTCACCATTTGAGTTTGAGAGCAGAAAAATGGAGCAAAAGGAGCAAACTTCCCATACGCCAAATTCAACCATCTAGATTCTTCCAAAGCCCCAGGTAACTCTTATTCTTATCTTGCAATTGATTGTGACTAGTTTTAGAAGTTTTAATTAATGTTTCACCGTTGAAATTTTTGCCAAAAATTTCACCGCAGCGTATACGCAGGTTGGTAATATGAAACCCGCGTACACGCGGGCCCTACACGCGACTGTGTGCAAAGGGACCCGCGTATACACCACGAACATTTTAAACAAAAAAAACTAACGGCCCAAATTCATTTTTCTTTCAGGATGCCAGTCACTTGGCGAGAAAGAGAGCATACCGTAGTAGATGATGAGGTCATGAAGATCCTGATGCTTTGGAAGCCTTACGGGGATGTGGTTTGCTAAAATTATTCAAATTGCCAAATATGAAGGCAAACACACGTCTGCTCGAGATGCTTCTTGATTATTGGAATATCGAGGAGGATGCCTTTATGATTGACCAGATGCCACTCAGGATAGAAGTGGAAGATATCTATTTCATCACAAGCCTTTCCCGAAGGGGAGAGGTAGTACACTCCCAGGGCAGGACACAGAGCAGTCTCTCAATCGAGGACTACTTACAGATATATTGCTTAGGACATCCAAAGAAAGTTGGAAGTCAAATTTCCATCACACATGTGGCGAGTTTATCACTGAGGATAATCCTGTTCACCATAGCTCGAGTGAACGGATCAGCTTCTCTGCACCATGCATCACGGCTAACCATGAGCGTGGCAGTTGACTGTCTCACCACCGTATTTGACTGGTGTACTCCTCTTCTGGCTAGCATGAAAAGCCAACTCACTTCTATCAAGAGAGGACAGACCAAAAATTTCGGTTATGGGACTATTTTGTGTTCTTTCTTTTTCGAGAGAGTTCCCGCACTTCGTCCTAGAGTACCAGTTTCAATCAGCACCCCACGAGATCCACGAATGGGAAGGTGGGCTGACCTAATGAAACGCCTAGGAGGTGGGGAGGTCCCACAGACTACATTTGACGACGACTTCTTTTCCTGGTGGGATCAGCAGATTATCGCCGTAGATGACTACCCTTATGCTGGGCTGGATTTTTGAGGAGATCCTGATCTAGCATTACCACCAACCGCAGCATGGGGCGACATTGGTAAGTGATTTTTGATGTTATGATTTTTTTTTTTTTTCAAATATAATAATGAACTTTGAAAAAAAAAAATTGATAGGATTCAAATGACTAATATGATGATCATGTTCCAGATATTGGGTCAATACGACCAGATGAGTTCCCACGACACAAACGTCGCAGCCAAGGGGATGAAGAGGCGGCTGCAAACACAGAGCGAACTCTACACACAGTTCAACGGCACCTGGTGAGACTGACTCATCGAGTCCCAATGGCAGTGGTAGAGGACCTTCCTGTAGAGATGCAGTGTCACGTGGTTGGCATGCCACGAGACTAGGTCCGCACTTTTAGGCGTGTGGCCAATGCAATAGTTGCCTACTTAGCCGCTCATCCTTAGCCGAGGAATTAGATATAGTGGACATGATTATGGGCATTTGAGTCCCAATTTTGTATATTTTTTGGACAGACTTATGTACACTCGAGATGCTTTATGATATATATATACAGTTTGACTTTTTGATGCTTAATTTATTGTGATGAATGATTGATGTGCCAGTCTAATGCTTGATTAGCGATAGAATCAGCTAACCAATTACGAGATCTTGGAATATGCAAATAATTAATATAAGTAAACGATCTTTGCAACAGCCTCACTCTTAAATACTGGTGATATAAACATGGATCCCTTACCCGATAGATGTTATTTAATTGTGACACTATCAATTGTGAATCAAGATAAACTACCAACGAGTCGATTTCGTGAGAAATGGCCTCGGATAGCAAATTAATGATGGCAGTATACTCAGCCATATTGTTTGAAGCGGGACTGATGCACACCCCCCTTGATACCATCAATTGACCAGTTGGATAATAGAGTACCGAAGCTGCAGAAGCAAGATTCTGAGTGTGCCGACTAGCACCATCGGCGAATCCAAAATAGACCAATTCATCCATCAACACCTGCCAAAGCAGACCAAAAAGTGTTGATATCAAAAAAGTCTCGATAAAATATGTACAAATATACAAAATGTACAAAGAAGCCATTGCCTAGCTACTACTTAAGCAAAGTACTTCCTAAGGTAGAGCCAGTTTCGAGGCTCTGCCAATTTGTTTCCTTCGAAATCGATTAACTCATACAACCCTTTTGTTAAAACTCATTTAATTATGAAGGACCGTACCACATAGGCTTGAATTTGCCTGCCCCCAAGGTGTCATTATCTTGATCATAGACCAAGACAAGGTCACCTTCAGAAAATACACGAGGATGGACAACTTTATCATACTGGGTTTTAACCCTTTTCTTATGAGCCTCATTTACTGTGGCAGCATCTCGACGCTGCTCATCAAGATGTTCCAAGTGAAGGAGGCACTCTTCGAGACTAGAAGTCTCTAGAAGGAGCTCAACAGCTAAATTAAGAGATGGAATTTCACATTTGATAGGAAAAATAGATTCCATCCCATAAACTAACTGAAAAGGTGTAAAACTTGTAGCAGTCTTGACAGAGGTTCGGTATGCCCATAGAGCCGGATACAACATAATATGCCAATTGGATCGATTTTTGTCAATTATCCTTTGCAAGATCATCTTAAGAGTTTTGTTTACTGCCTTGACCTATCCATTGGCCTAAGGATAATAAGGAGACAAATGTTCCTGCTGGAAACCTCATTTGAGAGCCAATTCAGACATTAGTTGATTCTGGAAATGACTGCCATGGTCAGTGACAATTTCTCATGGGATACCGAACCTTGAGATAATCTGATTAAAAAGGAACAATGCCACTGTCTCACTATCATTTTTATAAGTGGGCATGGCCTCAGCCCACTTCGTGAAGTAGTCCACGACCACGATAATATACTTGTGATTCGCTGCTGAAGGCGGATTACAAGTTGTAAAATCAATACCCCACTTAATAAAGGGACCGACAGTGATAACGGGAAAAAGAGGATTTGGATGTGTGTGCGTCTTCCGAGTATAGACTTGGCACGAGTGACAGTGTTTGACCGCTTCAACACAATCTTTGAAGAGCGAAGGCCAAAAATAGACGGCACGCAAGATACGCTGCGCTGTAGCAAGTCCTAATAGATGACCACCACAAGCTCCATTGTGGCAGTCATTTAGCACTGACTCTGCCTCCTCTAAGGTTAAATAGCGCCGAAGGATTGAATCAACCCCTCGACGATACAATGTATCACCAACGATAACATAATTTTTAGCCAAGTGATGTAATTTTCGACGTTCATCCTTAGAGAAAGTAGAGGGAAACTTCGAAGTTTGGAGATAAACAATGATATCTCCATACCAAGGGTCGAGTGAAGAGATGAGGAATAAATGTTCGTCGGGAAAACTTTCCTCATAAACAGTATCCTTTCCACAAGGCAGATCGGAAATTAGCTCGGCAAAAACCATAGATTTCTTAGACTTGGCGGACAAGAAATCAAGATCAAATTCTTGTAGAATGACAATCCAGCGACTATATTTGCCCCCAATCACTCGCATACTGAGGACAAACTGAAACGGATTGACTACTACCAAGACAAAAGTTTTGCGTAGCAGTATATAATGACGGAGCCGCTGAACAGCATGGACAGCTACCAAGGCCAACTTCTCAACCGGAGAGTAGTGAAGTTCATGACCTATCAAGCCTCGACTCAAATAATAAATCACATGCTCTGTGAGAGCATCCTCTTCCTGAACGAGAACCATACCAATGGTTGATTCTGCTACAGCGAGATATAAAAGGAAGTCCCTACCATAATCCAGTGGACTCAAAAGCAGGGCAGAGACTAATGCCTTTTTCAAAGCATCAAACGACCGCTGCACAAAGTCATGCCAGACAAATGGAACTCCTTTTCGTAGCAAACGCATGAACCCTTTAGTGATCTCAGCGTAGTTCCCTATAAACCGTCTTAAGAAATTAGCCTTCCCTTGAAGGCTTTGCAGTTTCCGAATTGAGGACGGGGGAGGCAACTGAACTATTGCCTCTACCTTGAAGGGATCAACCCTAATCCCTTCATTTGACACTATGAACCCTAACAATCGCTCGAATGTAACCGAGAAAACGCACTTGTTGGGATTCAACCGGATTTTATAAAAACGACATCGCTCAAAAACCATTCGAAGATGACTAGGGTGATCAGTTCTCTTTCGAGAACGAGTAGCGAGATCATCCAAGTATGTTTCGATGATATGTTTAATGTCGTGGAAAGAATATGACATGGCCCACTGGAAAGTGGCTCCAGCATTTTTAAGACCAAAAGGCATCATTCTGTATGCAAAGGTACCCCAGGGGCATATGAAAGTTGTCTTATGTTGATATTTAGGACGGATAGAAATTTGATTATAACTTGAAAAACCGTCCATGAAGGAAAAAATCTCATTACTCGCACACTCGTCAATAATCTGATCAATGAATGGCGTGGGATAATTATCTTTCGGACAAGCCTTGTTTAGGTCTCTAAAGTCGATGCATACGCGGATTGTTCCTTGCTTTTTATCCACAGGGACTGGATTAGAAACCCAATCAGTAAGAGGAACAGGGTATATAAAACCCGCCTTGAGTAGCTTTTCTACTTCAGCTTTAATGGCTGCTGCTTTCCTAGGATCAACCGGTCGAAGCCTTTGGCAAACCGGCTTGGCATTTTCATACGTCTTGATCTCATGTTGAACTATAGAAGGATTAATGCTTGGCATTTCCTCATAAGACCAAGCAAATACATCTCAAAATTCTTTGAAAAGGTCGGTGTAAACTTGAATTTCTTCAAGGGAACATTCAATTCCGATGAAGAGATTCTCGATCACGTTAGGGTCCCTAGAGATGTTTATAGATATCGTTTCTGAAATCACCAACATATTACCTTCGGCACAGAAGTGTGTTGGAGCCAAAGGACTTGATATCGTACAAACATCACTAGAAAAGAGCTCGGAGAACCTAGACTCTACTTCTTGCAATGGAGGAAGAAAATATGAACGATGGTGTAAGTCTTCCCAAGGTCGATCTACACCCATCATTACTTCCAGGATTGCTTCTTCAAAAGGTAAAAATATATCTAATCAGTCCAAGGCAGAGGTAGAATTAAGGACCCAAGCTGGAGCCACATGACCATCTAGCTCCTCTTCGGAAAAAGGTGTAGAATGGTCGTCTGCAGAGTTAACGATAGACTGATATCTAAGCTCAGTCGCAAACATAGGGGATGCCATTCCATTAACTTGTCCTTCAGCTAATGTGGTCGTAGGTGAAGGCAAGCTCCAAGGGTCTGAAAAATAATGAGTTCTGAAGAACTTTTCTCGAGGGGACTCCTTAGATGATGAAACGACATTGATTCTAGTGATAGGAGAGGGAAAATCAAAGGTACCCATCAATGAAGAATACATCCCCACTCCTATATTCTCAATAGGCAGGCGAGGGTTATCCACTAAAGGAACAGTAGAGTCAGAATTTGCTTGAGGAACAACTGGACAATAATCCAATTGATCAACCTTAACGATTTTCCCTTCATGAGGAAAGCAAATGACACGAAACAAAGTCGAAACAGGCGTCCATTTCATATACCCAGTTCCTTCCTAAGAGGAGATTGTAGTCTAGGTTAGCATCAATGACTTCTACTTCAACATTAACGACCTTTCCCCCAACACATATAGGAAAGGCTGGGATAATCCCATGTGGCTTGTGAGAATGCCCATCAAACGCAATCAGGAGGGTAGGTGAAGCAATAGCCGAAGGAGATCCAATGGCCTTCCAGCATGACATTGACATGACGCACGTCGAAGCTCCTTCATCAATAACGGTGCAAAAAATGTTAATTTTCCGGTATGTAGACTTTATCTGAAAAGCCATGTGATGAGGGAGTCGCTTTTTGACATTTAACATGTCAAAAGTGAGCAATAAAGAATTGGTTGGATCAACCGCCCCAATTGCCGAGAGTAAAGCACTTTGTTGAGCTGGACACGACTGGAGAACCTCTAAAGCGGACATGGTGCATGAACTCTGAGCCAGATCCTCAACAATGGAGTAATTCTGGGCGGCCCTAGTGTTAGGATTAATAGTCACGCGTTTAGCGGAACCTTTCAGTATCCGTGGTATAGTCTCAACAGGGGGTCGCTCAATATGAAGGTCAGTATTTCCGGGAGCAGTTTTTTCCTTGGAAGTTTCGGCTTCACCATAATCACATGACCGAGTAGCCACATGGACATTTGAATCCATCATGAAAATATTTGATGGTTTTTCCCCTTCCTGGCTGCCCCCGGAGGAGGTACCCGGATTTGAACTTGCGCTAGCAAGCAATTGCTGCCCTTGGGGAAAAGGGTTGGTTAACACAGATTGAGAACTAGAAGACCCTTGCTGTCCTAAAAAGTGTTGAGTGTCCTTAATCTTCGGGCAGAGATGAGTTAAATGGTCTCCACTACACAACTTGCATGGAAACTTGACTTTCTTTCTAGACTCATTTCTACCACCACCAGCATTATTGCCGGATTTATTTGCGTCAGCCTTCCCATCCTGATTCTTTTTCTTACCTCGTCCTTTCTTTTTCCCATTGGAATTTTAATTTCCTTTGGGGTTATGAGATTGGATGACATTAATCGAAGAGGGTTGGGAAGCTGAAGGGTTAGACGATGTGACTTGGTTGTTAGAAGCAGTTTGTAAAGACAATTGTTGCAATTGGCTCAACAAGTTCAACGCATTTGTGTCTACCGATCCAACGATACCATCTGCATGGGGACCTGGCTTCGACTTGGCTATATCAACCTTAGACCCAGGAGCATCTGGCAAGTATTTTTGTAGGATCCTAGACTGAGAGTAGATCAATTCTAATTGTTGGGCCCTAAAATTCGCTTGCTCCTCAAAATAGACTCCGGACATGGAGACGCCCTTAGAGATCTCAGGTTGTAAAGATTTCAAAAACCATTCTAGACGGTACTCCAGAGGGATTTCGGCTTTAATGAGCTTCTTTCTCCGTCTCCATTCTTGAATATGATCAGAAATGTGAGTTGTTGTGTCCTGACAAAAATTGGCCAGAAGTTCAGTTCCGGCATCATAACGGATGGGCAACTGGAAATGATTTAAGAAAATATTATCTAAGTCGGCGAAAGATGTAAAGCTGCCCCCTGGCAACTCTATATACCATTTGGCCACATTACCAGTCAAGGTGCGTTGAAAAAGCCTCAACCTAACCGAGTCATCGATAAGGGAGTTTGATGAGCACCACAAATGGAAAGTGGTTACATGGTTGCCTGGGTCTTCACCACTCTTCCCTTCAAATTTTGGAATGTCCAAAGGGAGTTTGGTTGGGACCGGAGGCCAGGCCGGATTGTATTTGATTGGATCGTTTGTTAATTTTGTGAGATCTGGCAAGTTCAAAGTTGCCAGAAAAGGAAGCCTAGGAGGACCTTGGGGATTCCACCAAAACTGGGTGGAGCTCCCAAAGTTTTTAAAAGATTGGCCTGGATTTTGGAAGGCACCAGGCTACCCGAAGTAACCAGCTGAACCAAAAGGCAAGCCTTGTGATCCAGCATAACTCGGAGTTTGACCAACTCCGGCCGCAAAACCTCCATAACCAGCGAAGCTTCCTCCTAAAGGATTATAAGGGGTTGATAACCCCTGATAAGGATTCCATGCTGAAGCTAAAGGAGGAATACTTTGAAACGAACTAACTGTGGAGTACGGCCTGTTCCCTTGTTGGCCGAAAAAAAAAAATTCCCAGTGCCCACACCCTTAACTGCAGGGTTAGTCCAACCTTGAAAAGGATTGATACTTTGTCCTAAAGAAGAGAAAGGCATAGATCCAATTGTTGGGTTGGAATGTGGTATATGACCACTTCCAAAAGGAAAACCCTGGAATGAAGCCGATCCACCCATCATGGAGGTGGAGGCACTGAACAGAACTGACGGAATACCCTGTGAATGGGTGCCAAATGGGAAGAATCCAGAACTAAAAGCATTGGTTTGGGCACTTCCTCTCGTAGAAGGAATGGAGGTAGACCCAACTAAAGATGTGCTAGCAAAAGACCCGAATAAAGAAGCAGATGGGATGGAAATAGTTCCTCCCCCTTGTACAGATATTAGAGTCTGCACAGTCGCAGCACTTGTAGTAGAAGCCATGCTTCCAGTGGTGGTCATCGATGATAAGTGCGTAATGTGACTTGGACTTGACGGTCTATGCATTGGAGACCCAACGTATTGTAATACTTCCGGATGACTAGAAGGTAGGGGAGAATTCGAAGCCGCTAATGACTATGAAAGTTCTTCTACCTCTACATTATCTTTCGCCCGAAAGAGAACTCGAGAAAGTACTGGAGTATTTCTCTCTTGTTCTATGGAAGTACCAGGTCTATCTTGAACACTAATGCCCCCGAGAGGAGGATCAATCCCCGATGCGTCCGCTGCCACGGGACGGAACTCACCAGCAGTATTACCTCTGTGCCTTCTAGGAGAAGGCTCTAAACTTGGTGGTGAAAGACCACGAAGTCTTCGAGACCGTCTAGGTGATCGGTCAGCCACTTTGAATTTTTTATTAAGATCTAGCTAAAGACTCAAAAAATTGAAAGCTAGGCTGACTAAGAGCACAGAGCACACACTATAAAGTCCCTAACAGATATCAGCCAGTCAAACAACTTTCGAGTATTTCCGCTCCGGGTGATTAGGACCAGACACCAAAATACAAGAAAGTGAAGTAAGGGGCCTTCCGAAGATAGTCTGGGATAATGACGGCCCAGTCCTATCAGCGAAGGTAACAAAGGAAGTTACGCTAACCTCCTAACAATAGTCTGTGCCGGTGCAAGCCCCCAAGCTTCACAAGGGTGCCCTCCAGTGGTACCGTTGAGAGTGATACAACGTCTACCTCAGGTGCCACGAGATTCCCCTCTGTAGCCACCTGTGTAGATCACTAGGAGTAGCAATTAAGGTTACCAACTCGTATCAGAAGCCACGCGGAACAGTCGTGAGGTAAGTTCAGACAAGTAGGAGAGGGGGTATCTCTCTTCCCTGTCTTCACAGACCCTCGTGCTTAACTCCCAGATCTGGAGCTTTCCTGGTCTTCCTAACACTATTGGATTTTCACTCACTATTCAGACTCCTATGTTTGACAGTTTAAAATGGCCTTAGAGAGTTAACTCTCCACTCACCTAATCCAAGACCCTAAAATATCCTAAAACTTGTTGGTGTGTCTAACTTGACAAATATAAAAAGTTCTAGTATATTTTAATTAGCACTTGATTTTAAATGGGCTGTTATTTAAGTCAAGGGATAAGCGAAAGTGAAACTAGTGGTGTTTTGACGCAAAAGAAATTAATAAAAACCGAACTACATGCAAATGCACTTGTTTTTGTTTTTCGATGAAAGAAATTTCTACAGGGTTCAGAGGAACTTCAAATAAAACAAGAAATTTTTCTTTTCTTTTCTTTATCTCAAACTTCACACTCACAAAAGTTAACAAAACTAGGAATGCCTAGAAAGATGCACAAATTAATTCTAATGCAACAAGTACATGCTGATGCAAAACTCAAAACTACTCTTAAGTCGAGAAATGAAAGTTGCTTGTTTATCAATTTTTTGATTTGCCACTTAAAATGTTTAGATGGAATATAAGTTTTTTAATGCTTATTTCGTCTAAGCACTAAAAGCAAGATGAAGACAAACAAAAATGCACTTTCACTCAACAAAAAGGACAACTAAATCAAAACAAAGTTCAAGAGAGAAAAACAAAGTTTCAAGAAGTTTCCTTCAAAAGAAAAACAAAAAATAACTTTTCAAAAGTGCTCTAACAAGACTGAAACTTTATGATCGAAGAATAGGCAATGAAACACTTTGAGAATTTGCAACACAAAACAAGTGAGAACTCAACAAAAAAGGTGCTTCGAAATGCTCTTAACAATCAAAAAGCAGCGAGATGAGCTTGGCAATGAAAACCAAAAGATTGAAAAGACAACTAACCAACAACTTTCGGAAAGCAAGAAAAGCAGATGGTCATAAAGATATAGTTTGGATATGCAAACCAAGAAGTCACCAAAACAAAACTCAACACAAAGATTGAAATCTTTCTGCCCTGAAGACATAGAGCAGCCAAGATTCCTTACAAGAAACCTTGTGTGCTTAAGCAAAAACAATGACGTTTGCAAGAAAAACAAACAAGACCAACCTTTTCACAATCAGAGAGAATTTGAAATAAGATGTTTGCTATAAAACTAAAAACTATGACATAATAGTAACTGTTCCACTGAATCAGACCAGCATACAAACTTCCAGCAACAAAAAGATTTTAAAAATCTTGAAAATTATAAGATATACGTGACTGTGTTTGTGCACATACAAACTTCCAGCAACAAAAAGATTTTAAAAATCTTGAAAATTATAAGATATACGTGACTGTGTTTGTGCACAGGTGAGTGTATATGCGACAAGGCTTAAGGAAACATGCGTATACGCAGTTTCACTTAAGGAAAGATGCGTATATACGCTTCTGTAAACAGAAAAAACAGCGTATATAAAAGCTTTCAAGAAAAAAAAAAAAAAAAAAAA
>APFE030078459.1:83195-122536 GCA_000404065.3 Pinus taeda | reverse complement strand
ATTGTAAGTGACAGAGATCCCATTTTCACTGGAAATTTTTGGACAGAATTAATTTTTTGCCTTGGTACTCAGTTAGCTCATAGCTCATCTTATCATCCTCAATCTGATGGGCAAACTGAGATAGTAAACAAATGTTTGGAAGGATATCTTCATTGCTTTTGTATCTGATAAACAGAAACAATGGGTCAAATGGTTGCCTCTGGCTGAATGGTGGTATAACACTTCCTTCCATACAGCAAAAAAAATAACCCCATTTATGGCACTTTATGGGTATCAGCCACCATCCATCACATCATATTTAAGAGAAAAGTCTAAGGTTCAAGCAGTGGAACATCACATCGAACATCAACAACAAGTCCTCCAACTCCTAAAGGATAACCTCGTGTTGGCACATAATAGAATGAAACAATAGACAGATCAACATCACAACGAAAGAAGTTTTGATGTAGGTGATTGGGTATTCCTACGGCTACAACCATATAAGCAAATGTCCCTCAAACAAGCTAAGAAGGATAATAAATTATCACCAAAGTATTATGGTTTGTACAAGGTGTTGCAAAAGATTGGTACTATGGCATACAAATTGGAGCTTCTTGCAGCTTCTCGACTGCACCCAGTTTTCCATGTTTCATGTTTAAAGAAGGTTATAGGTGACAAGCTCCCAGTTCAAACAATATTGCTAGAACTTGACGAGGAAGGAAAAATTATATTGGAACCGGAAGCAGTCATAGAAACAAGACCTCGACAACTACGAAATCGATCAATTTCGGAGTATCTCATCAAGTGGAAGAACTTATCCGCTGAAGATTCCACATGGGAGGATGATAATTTTATACAAAAGCATCTAGAACTACTCAAGCGTTGAGGACAACAGTTTTTTGAAGGAGAGGGGCATATTAGGTCCCTATAATACTAGTGATTATCCCATTACTATTGTAGCTATATCCCTTATTAATATTGTTGTGCCCCTATTGTCCCCATATTGTTATTACTATGCCCCATAGAATCCCTCCATTGTTATTTTTGTGCCTTTATATTATTATTGTTAGGTCGGCTGGGTTATATTGTGACTCCTTAGACTCCTATATATAGAAAGGAGGTTCTGTCATTTGAATAATCAAAGAATCATTCATTTGTGTAATGTAAAGGAGGTTGCCCCCTCGAAGAGGCTGAATTCTAAGGTGTTGATCTATCTTTTCTATCTTTTTGTGAGCTGGTTTCATAACACAACATTGTCAAATTTGTCTTGAAATCTTCCATGTTGTATTTAAGTATTTCTTCTATACCATCCATCTTAGCTTCCACGTCATTCATCTTAGCTTCCACGGCTTTCTTTAAACCATCCATATTAGCTTCCATGTCATCCATCTTAGCTTCCGCACCTTTTTTAAACCATCCATCTTAACTTCCATGCCTTTTTTAAAACCATCCATCTTAGCTTCTGTTACTTTCTGTGAGAATGCATTTTGTTGCACTTGGTCTCGTAATTTTGATATATCATGTTGCATTTCTTCCTCTTCTTCATGAGTCATGCTAGAGATTTCAGGTTGCTTACTAGGTGTTTCCATTTTCTTTCTATGAGGCATCAATTAATGATAATTATACTTCACTATGCCCTTTGAATTCCTTCAAACTATTTTTTCAAACCAAACTTATGCAAAATCTAAAAAAACACTACACATATTTGTTCACTTTGTGCGAGCTCGATATTGAATCTGTTGTATCTCTGTAATTTCAGATCTCCAAGATATGAAATTACGTCCTGCAGTAACTCTTTGAGTCCTATATCCAACCCCGCAAGTTTGATCAAGATTGGATTCTTCAAGGAAGAGTTATGCCATATCTCCCACGATGACATGATTATAGACTAGTTCAATAGAGCGAACTTATACGAAGTGCCACGTGTCACTGTTTCAACCTTAGGACCTGAAACCGATATACAAAAAACTGCATGTTGTCCTCTTTCTATAACTTGTTATGAAATTCAATCTCATGCTCAGAGAAAAATTTATGACAATGTTCCCCAGGTCACCTGTTTGAGATATAATTCGGGAGCCTGCAAAAACCCTAGTTTCCTTGGATCTTATCTCCGAAAATGTAGTGAAAAGATCTCAAATTCGGACTTGAGGTTCATCGAGCTTTCGACTCAAATGGGTTTTATTTTCAGCTTTTGAAATGTCGTAGAAAAAAACTATAGCGAAAATTCCACTATGACCTAATTGGAGTAATGAAACCCTAGTATCCAAAGCCTTTGATACCAAATGTTATGTTACCAGCGCACAAAATAGAAGAAAATATAGATCAACGACTTCAAAATCAGCGTCTTCGAGGGGGAAACCTCCTTTACATTACACAAATGAAAATTATTCGATGATACAAACGACAAAGCCTTCTTTCTCTATATAGGAGTCTAAGGGGTCACAATATAATCAAAGCCGACATAACAATAATAATATAAGGGCACAACAATAACAATAGTGGGCTTATATGGGGCACAAAAATAACAATATGGGGACAATAGGGGCACAATAATAACAATAAGGGCTACAATGACAATAGTAATGGGGGGATCACTAGTATTATAGGGACATAACAAAGATTTTTGGTAACGAAATAAATAGCGTAAGGAAAGTGATTCTCCCTTTGTCCCAACATAGCTCCAAGGGTGTTGTTTGATGCATTAGTACAAATGTGAAAAGGGAGAGACCAATTGGGTCCCCTCAACACTGGAGCAACAAAAAAATTGTCCTTCAGTTCCTGAAAACATTTTGACTGTTAGTATCCCATAAAAAATCACCATCTTTAGTAAGCAATTTAAACATAGGTGCTGCAATTTTGGTAAAATTTTCAATAAATCTCCTATAGTACCTTGCATGTCCCATAAAAATTCTTACCTCTTTTTGTGACATTGGAACTAAAATATGTGATATTACCTCAATTTTTGCAGGGTCAACTTTTATCCCTTCTTGTGATACATGATGCCCCAAAATAATTCCCTTAGTTTACATCATTTTACATTTAATATTACTAAGGGCCAAATGAGCCTCTTGAAAATGAATCAACACTATTTCCCAGTTCTTCAAAGCCTACTGAAAGTCATCATCATACATTGTGAAGTCATCCATATAGACTTCCACACAGTCATGTATCATATCAACAAAAATAACGAAAACAACTCTCTGAAAGGTAGCTGGAGCGTTGCACAGGCCAAAAGGAAGAACTCAGTAAGCATAGGTGCCCCATGGATAGGTAAAAGTAGTATTGTCATGGTCTTCTACGGCTATTTGAATATGATTATAGCCACTATACCATCCAAGAAAGAGAAGTACTTTTTCCCGACAATGTATCAAGCACCTAATCAATAAAAGGTAAAGGAAAATAATCTTGCAAGGTAGCTCTGCTCAACTCTCTATAGTCAACACAAATTCATCATTTCCCATTTTTCTTAGGAACTACGATCAAGGGAGATATCCATTTCCTATCGGAGATGGGATATATAAAATTCTCACTTAACAATTTTTGCAATTCATTTTTGACCATTTCTTTTACAACTGGATTCATTCATCTTTGTGGCTAACATGCCTAACTTCTTAATTCATGTAAATGTGATGTGTACAAGTATTAGGATGAATTTCTTTAATTTCTAAATAATCCCAAGCAGATGCTCCAGATTATTTTTGATCCATATTTATTACTTTTTGTTTTTGTTTTGTACTTAATTTTGTACCAATGTACATCATTTTCCCAACGCTAATTTCAAAGGGTTGAACACTTGCTTCATTTTTTTCTTCCAAGACTACCATAGAAAATGATGAGAACAAAACAGAGTGAAAAGTTTCCTGAAATTCACTACTGAAAACATGATGATAGCCATTAAAAGAAACAAGTTAATTAATGCAATTAATATCAGACAATAATTGTTGCAAAGCATGTTCTTCATATTGTTCTTGAAGTCCTCTAGATTGTTCTAGGGCTAATAAGGGGAGTGTGATGCAGGAAAGTGTTCCCTCTGGAGACAGAGGCAACCCCTCTAGCCATAGAGTGGGTCTAGTCACAGCAAAGACAAATCAACAATTGTTTTCCTTAAACAGTCATCGTTGGAGGCCTACCTCAAGCCGGTGGTTGATGGAGTTTCGTTGCACTCCTCTAGCTTCCATTTCCTTCTTCGTAACGAGAAATTAACCTGAAACAATACAAGGAAAACAACAAAGCACATAACCGGGAAACAACAATGAACTATTTACTCACAAATTCAAGAAGTCATGAGATATCAAGTAAATTACATACAAGACATAGGAAAACATCATTGATTGTATTAATAATGAATCAAGAGCAAGCTTACAACCAAGTCTTGACGTCACAAGCCTTCTAGGAGGGTCCAGCCAGTATGTTTCTCAAGCATTCACTTTTCAAGGATGAATCTCCCAACATACAATGTCTCTCTCTCACTCATAAGGTTTAATACAAAGTTAAAGGCACTCCACAACCTCTCACAAGCTATTAACAAACCCACACTTGGCACACCCACACCAACTATCTATCAAACTCAAAAGCACTAGCAGCAGTGCCCAACCAAAAGAACAAACAAAACTAAAGAACTCGCAGATCATAGTAATGGTGAGTGATTTTATAGGAGGAGGAGTCTCCATGAAATGAGGGAGAGGGAGCTTATCCTCAAGGGAGGTTGCACAAGAGGTGGAACCATCATCCTATAGGAGGAAAGGCGACCCAAACTGACCCAACAACCAGCTCTAGAAACATCCAGAAGGCCGACTGTTTGAACTAATTCACCAAATCGGAATCATCGCGGGTCACGAACTGGGGACTAGCGACGACGTCGCAACAATACAATGCATGACAGGGAATCGTCGCGGATTTTAAGGGTTTACTAGCGATGATGCAGAAACTTAGTAAAAAAGGGTCAATCTTCAACATTAGAGAGCATTTGCTTAATCTTATTACATTGGTGGGAAGATATGAACATGTTTATTTGACACATGACACAACAGAGGGATTGAGATGAGGGCAGTGACAAATTATTGTGTAACAGATGTCCCCTAAAGCATGAAGCCCGAAAGAGTGGGAGGGGTGAAATGCTTTACGAAACTTTCTGAACTGAGACACCACTTTTGAAGAACGTGCAGGCGCAAGTACAACTGATATCTTTGATAGTGAAATATATGTAGTCTTAGGCATGGGCATAACCATCCAAAAGACATATGAAACTAGGTCTGTGGTATGGACACAACCATCTAGTCGATAAGACCATAATAATGACAAAGTTATGGTCGCAGCCATCCATGAAGACTCAGGTATGGTCGCAGCCATCCATCAAAGAGTCATGTACACAATCACGAACCAATCCACGCAGCCCGAACATATGTAATCTTAGTCCGGGGTCTTGAAAGCCAACTAATCATAGTACAAATTCTAGCATGCGAACAGATGTGCTGAGGTCGAGCATGATAGAAAGTCGCTTGATTACCCGTCAATAATGAAAACAGTGAACAAGTGCAAGAGAAACTGCCAATAATGCCAATGGCTCTCAAGGTACTGTCCAGTGCAATCCACTAAGTGTGAAAAATGAGCTAAAGTCGAACACTTGTGGAATCACCCAATTGAAGACCAATAATGAAAGTCTGTTGTCAGGTACGAAGAACTTGCCATTGGAGCATGCAATCTCCAAGGTACTGAAGGGGACCTCTAGATCAATCTCCTGGGTAATGAGCTGGCGTCGACAGGAGACGATCCGTCGCAGGAGGGCCATAATGTTTCCCCCATCAATGACATGAGATGAGGAACAAGTGGTAGATGGTGAAGCAAAGTATCAAAGGAGGAGGTAAGGGCATAAACTGCAGAAGGATTATACTCTTGAACATATCGACGACATGACTCCGGAATGTGGCAGCATTTTGGTACCAAGGGATCAAAGGCTTGATGGAGGCAACACGAATTAGATGGAATGAGGCAAAATGGCAACCCATAAACACGGAAGGCCAAATGACGATGTGTGGATATCCCAACCCGATAAGAAGCAAAAGTGTCGATGTTCAAGGGTGACTAGCTGCCGCAGATAACCAATGATGACTTCCAAATTTTCCCCCACCATTGCTGGTGAGTACCCCAATTATTTTTGAAAACAAGCTTGAAGGGGATAGCATATGCTTGTAATATAAGTTAGACCTTCGGACGAATCCAACCTAGTGATAGTTTAATGAGCCCTAGGGAGGAGAAGCTCGAGTCTCGTCATGGTGACGAGTCTAATGTCGTAAGGGTTTAATGAGTCCGACATAGGTAAAACTCAGAGTCTTTTTCATGTTTAGAGAGTTTGAAAAAGACACGGAAAAGAAAACTCCACGGGGTTCTTTTTGGTAAATTTGTGTCCCTTGAGCCCGAAAAAAGTATAAAATAATATTCGAGAGAACTGGTTGACCATTACGATCAAGGAGTACTTTTCATAATTAGTGGCCTTGATCCGAAAAAGTAGAAAAGCGATCGAAGACACGTCGTTTCATAACCAATATCGAACTTGAAACGACAAAAGTCCGGCAATTTTTTCATGTTTATATGGTCAGAAAAAAGAGTTGAAAGTGGACCGCCTTTTTATTCCATTTAACGAGTCAAAAAGGAAAACCTGACAATCTTTTCATCTTTTACGAGTCAAAAAAGAGCTTAAAGGAGACTCATCTGAGAGGAATGAGTGGTATAAAGGGTAGCAACTAGTTCCGACGATGGTGGAACTGCTCAAAACATGTAATGGTCAAGAGGCTAGCTAATAAAACCACTCATCGTTGCGGTTCCTTAGGAAAGGAAAAACAACCAAGTGAAAGCATATGATCGGCCAAAGAGATGGTGGGATGGAATGAAACAACCAAGGCTCATCTAGCATAAATTAGCGGATAAAAATGACAATCACGAGGTGTAAATCGGGTATGGGTTCATTTTTTACAGAAGCTTGAACCATGCAGAACTATGCTTGGATTCGGTTTCATGTTTACACAAGCTTGAAACGAAAAACTATGCTTGTTATAAGTTCACATGCCCCCAGCATAATGACGCAAATCGAGGTACATGCCCCCAAGCTTCATTGCATTCAATGAGGTGGATGGAATGAAGGTTCACTTTCGAGATCTTGGAAAGACTCGACTTGGATTTTATGAGATCTTAATCAAAGACTTGATTTGGAAAGGGAGGTGTTTCATTTTTTAATGAGGTTGACACAGTAAAAAAATTATCCTCATAACACTGTTTTATTTTTTAACGAGCTTGACACAAGATAAGAACTATGCTCCACACCCTTTGTTTCATTTTTTAACGAGGTTGACACGAGATCAAACTATCCTCGGTCATCTGTTCATGGGCCAGATGAGAACATGGCTCCCAAGAGGTCTTTGCTGGAAGGAAGAAACACACTCTAGGAGGGATACATGTCATGAGGCGCTAATGACAGATCGGGTTCCAATGCCCCCAGTATATGATGTACGAGACCATCTGCATGGTCATCAACAGAGGCAGAGACGGAACGGGTAGCCACATAATTGACCTGTGGCAAGGAAGGTACTGCTTGCGGATAAGAACCAATGGGAGATGATGGTGGTACAGGAGGTACCGGGTGACTAAAGAATGATAATTGATCAATAGTCACCATTCTTCCATCGTGCATAAAACAAACCACATGGAAAAGTGAAGAAACAAGAGCCTCCATGGCATAAATATAATCACGGCCAAGGAGAAGACTAAAATCTAAAGCACCTTGGACAACCATCACGTTGATATAGACGGTTTTGCCTCCCAAAGTAACAAGGAACTTCGGAAGGATCCCTAAAGGTTGACTGGTTCCTCCATCAAAGGCCAACAGATTCTGCATGACCGACACAAGCTGTGAGGAGCCCAAAGCTTTCCAAGTAGTGAAAGGCATGAGGCTAATTGACGCACCTTCATCCAAGACAGTGCCAAGTACTGCCTTATCATAGGCATGTACTGTAATCTCGAAAGGCACGTAGGATGGAAGGTAGAATGTAGTCAAATAACTCCAGTCAAAGGAAACGACTGAACTACTCGATGGGGGTATCATATGATTGCCCTCATGCTCTACAGGAACCGAAGAAGGACCCTCTGAATCCGCTGCGATAGGAGGGTCATTCTCAGACTCAGGAGAATCTGACGAGACGAGAAGAACATGAGCAGAATGATCATGATGCTCTTCCGGAATAAAGTGATCAACAGATGGAGAATCCAAGTCGACACTCTTTTCGACCAATGGTTGGTCAGGAACAGGCTGAGCACAGCTAGGTTCGGGAAGAGAAGGGTGGACAAGAGAAGAATCTAAGTTAATCTCGTTGTCAACTGGGAGAGGGTTTGAAGAGAGCCTCTGATAACCAACTGGAAGTGGAGGCGAAGAAGCTATAAGACTTTCCAAAATAGTTGAAGCTTTATCCATGAGCGGACAAAGGTGAAGGGGATGGTTGCCTTCACATAATCTACAGGGGGATCGAATCTTCCCTTTCTTCTTATTGCTACCAATTAATAGGGTAGCATCGTCATGAGCTTCAGAGGACGATGAAGGATGAGCAAGATCATGAGACCATACTTTTAAGATCCTAGGAATAGCAGGACAATCACGAAGAAGATGGTCATCCTTGCGCAATTTACAAGGAAACTTAACCTTCCGCGAAGGAGCAGAGGGTGGTACGACCTGAGATGTACTCGGAGAAATAACTGCATGGGTGGCCTCTCACTTATCCAACTTCTTCTTCTTCGTTGTCTTCCTCTTCTTCTTCTTAGACACCTGGTTACTGGATGTGGAACTTTCACCAGGCGAAGTAGGAGATGAAGATGAAGAAAGAGGGGAAGAAGGCGCAAGCTCAACCTTGGAATCAATGTGTCATGGTTCAGACGAAGGAGACAGTGGAACAGGAGTCATGACGCTTGGGACCACCGAGGTTGAAAACAACCAAACGAGCAGACCGATGGTTAACTCAGGCAAAGACAATGTTGCCATGTACGGAGCACCAACATTTCCAAAAGAAGGAAACGGACCAAGGGTTCCCATTTGGGGGAAGACCTTGACCAGTAGACTCGGGGAAAGTTGCCATCGGGAACGAGCCTGAAAAACACTCGAACTGTAACGAAGAACTCTAACTATTACCAGGAATATTTCGTGGGCAGTAAATTTTATGACGCAGGAACAAAACTTAGCCTTTTCATGTTTCAAGAGTCGAGAAAAGAACGAAAATATGACTCTAGTTGCCTTAGAATATTTAATGAGCCTTAAAGGACAAGTGCTCAAATGGACCTTTTTGTTTAAGGAGTCTGAAAAGGAATGAAAGTGACTACTCTGGAGAATTAGGCAAAAGGTTTACCAAACAACCCGTAAAACTGCATATACACCTTGGTGATCATATGAAAACCAAGGACTTTCCATACGGCAGTCAATCTTCCTGAATGTTGTGTTCGGTGCGTTACGGTTTGCAAGGCAGCAGACACGGCTTCCTAAGGATATAGGATGATAACCTAGTGGGGTCTCCCAACATATACCCGACGGTATTGGGAGCGCAAGTCCGTACTAGTAGCTATTGAGTCATAGAAGGAGGAATCACCCACCCTTAAGTGAAAGCAATAGTGACTAGGTTTAACGACACCAGAGCACGTCTCTAGCCTAGACCTCTAAATAATGTGCGTTATGTTCCAATGCGTTGATAGGTTCATTCAGCTCATTTTAGAGTTGATCTTGAATTATGTTTCAATTTCCAGGCCTTACTATATGTATATCAAAACTAGGATGCAACTAGAATGAGTAAAGCATTATTCACTTCAATGAACACCTACTTATAGGAGGGTAGAAAGTTCATCCCCAAGCAAACAAAAGCGAATGCAAACACTAAGAAACACAATGCATTAATACACTAATCCCACGATGCATCGATACTACTAATGAAAGATTTAGAGTTCACTTTTCAATTTCTCAAACATGAAAATTTGAAATGCACATATACTTTCAATTTCGTATATCAAATGAATGCAATCCCTTAATTTTTTTTTGAATTTAAAGAGACAAACAAGCAAGCGTGAACTGATCGATCCAAACAATTGTGATCTATGCTTGGTAGTGAAGAAATCGAATCAATATAAAAAAAATTGGTTCAATAATCGACACTAAAAATCAACCAGCAAGAAAAGAAGCAATGGAAAAGCTTCAAGCAAATCAATAAGATGGTTGGGGATGAACCTTGGATAGACAAGCAATCCAAGCAAACACTTTGAAATGCTTAAGAGAGCTAGGTCACAGGGTCTAAAAACACAAGATTCACTCAAATGAAATCAACGAGACCGTACCTTAACCAAAAGCAATCAAAACAAGCTAATGAGAGACAAGAAACAACAGGGGATAAACAAGATTGATGGATTTAGGAGGTAAAGTTGTAAAAACAACTTTACAGGAATCGTCGCGGGTGTTACACTGACAACTAGAGACTAGTCGCTAAAGTACACCTGTTTTCAGCGACGGTCCGATTTCAGGAGTCATCGTGGGAATTAAACTAGAAACCTGAGATGAAAGCCAAATAGTATCGGGTACAAAGCTAGAACATCAACGACGTCGTCGCAACTGTTAGGCTATCTTCTGTGACGATCTTACTTAAGAAAAAAACGAAGTAAAATCACCTAAATGACACCATATTATTCTTCCAGACAGTAAGGGGACTTCCTAGATTGACCCAGCTAACCCAAAAACTGATGGTCTAACCCCAAAATTCAAGAGACACCAAATCAAAACCAAACAAAAGCAAACAAGAGAAAAAACATACAAAAGATTCCCCAGCGGACTCGACAACTTGTGATGCAGGAAAGTGTTCCCTCTGTGGACAGAGGCAACCCCTCTAGCCCTATAGTGGGTCTAATCACAGCAAAGACAAATCAACAATTGTTTTCCTTAAACAACCATCGTTGGAGGCCTACCTCAAATCGGTGGTTGATGGAGTTCCGTTGCACTACTCCAGCTTCCGTTTCCTTCTCTCTAACGAGCAATTAACTTGAAACAATACAAGGAAAACAACAAAGCACGTAATCGGGAAACAACAAAGAACTATTTACTCACAAAGTCAAGAAGTCATGAGCTATCAAGCAAATTACATACAAGACATAGGAAAACATCATTGATTGTATTAATAATGAATCAAGAGCAAGCCTACAACCAAGTCTTGACATCACAAGCCTTCTTAGAGGGCCCAGCCAATATGTTTCTCAAGCGTTCACTTTTCGAGGATGAATCTCCCAACATACAATGTCTCTCTCTCACTCATAAGCTTTAATACAAAGTTAAGGGCACTCAACAACCTCTCACATGCTATTAACAATCCCACACTTGTCAGACCCACACCAGCTATCTATCAAACTAAAAATCACTAAGAGCACTGCTCAACCAAAAGAACTAAAAAAACTAAAGAACTAGCAGATCATAGTAATGGTGAGTGATTTTATAGGAGGAGGAGCCTCCATGAAATGAGGGAGAGGGAGCTTACCCTTAAGGGAGGTTGCACAAGAGGCGGAACCACCATCCCAGAGGAGGAAAGGCGACCCAAATTGACCCAACAACCAGCTCTAGAAACATGAAGGCCGACTGTGTGGACTGATTCGCCAAATTGGAATTGTCACGGGTCACGAACTGGGGACTAGCGATGACATCGCAACAATACAATGCATGATAGGGAATCGTCGCGGATTTCAAGGGTTTACTAGCGACAATGTAGAAACTTAGTCAAAAAGGGTCAATCTTCAGCATTAGAGAGCATTTGCTTAATCTTCTTACATTGGTGGGAAGATATGAAAATGTTTATTTGACACATGACACAGTGGAGGGACTGAGATGAGGAAAATGACAAATTATTGTGTTCCCTCTGCGGACAGAGGCAACCCCTCTAGCCCTAGAATGGGTCTAATCACAACAAAGACAAATCAACAATTGTTTTCCTTAAACAGCCATCATTGGAGGCCTACCTCAAATCGGTGGTTGATGGAGTTCCGTTGCATTGCTCCAGCTTCCGTTTCCTTCTCTCTAACGAGCAATTAACTTGAAACAATACAAGGAAAACAACAAAGCACGTAATCGGGAAACAACAAAGAACTATTTACTCACAAAGTCAAGAAGTCATGAGATATCAAGCAAATTACATATAAGACATAGGAAAACATCATTGATTGTATTAATAATGAATCAAGAGCAAGCTTACAACCAAGTCTTGACATCGCAAGCCTTCTTAGAGGGCCCAGCCAGTATGTTTCTCAAGCGTTCACTTTTCAAGGATGAATCTCCCAACATACAATGTCTCTCTCTCACTCATAAGCTTTAATACAAAGTTAAGGGCACTCCACAACCTCTCACATGCTATTAACAATCCCACACTTGTCAGACCCACACCAGCGATCTATCAAACTCAAAAGCACTAACAGCACTGCTCAACCAAAAGAACTAAAAAAACTAAAGAACTAGTAGATCATAGTAATGGTGAGTGATTTTATAGGAGGAGGAGCCTCCATGAAATGAGGGAGAGGGAGCTTATCCTCAAGGGAGGTTGCACGAGAGACGGAACCACCATCCCAGAGGAGGAAAGGCGACCCAAACTGACCCAACAACCAGCTCTAGAAACATGAAGGCCGACTGTGTGAACTGATTCGCCAAATTGGAATTGTCGCGGGTCACGAACTGGGGACTAGCGATGACATCGCAACAATACAATGCATGATAGGGAATCGTCGCGGATTTCAAGGTTTTACTAGCGACAATGTAGAAACTTAGTCAAAAAGGGTCAATCTTCAGCATTAGAGAGCATTTGCTTATTCTTCTTACATTGGTGGGAAGATATGAACATGTTTATTTGACACATGACACAGCGGAGGGACTGAGATGAGGACAGTGACAAATTATTGTGTTCCCTCTGTGGACAGAGGCAACCCCTCTAGCCCTAGAATGGGTCTAATCACAACAAAGACAAATCAACAATTGTTTTCCTTAAACAGCCATCGTTGGATGCGTACCTCAAACTGGTGGTTGATGGAGTTCTGTTGCACTACTCTTGCTTCCATTTCCTTCTCTCTAACGAGCAATTAACCTGAAACAATACAAGGAAAACAACAAAGCACGTAACCAGGAAACATCAATGAACTATTTACTCACAAATTCAAGAAGTCATGAGTTATCAAGTAAATTACACACAAGACATAGAAAAACATCATTGATTGTATTAATAATGAATCAAGAGCAACCTTACAACCAAGTCTTGACGTCGCAAGCCTTCTCAGAGGGTCCAGCCAGTATGTTTCTCAAGCATTCACTTTTCAATGATGAATCACCCAACATACAATGTCTCTCTCTCGCTCATAAGCTTTAATACTAAGTTAAGGGCACTCCACAACCTCTCACAAGCTATTAACAATCCCACACTTTTCACACCCACACTAGCTATCTATCAAACTCAAAAGCACTAGCGGCACTGCCCAACCAAAAGAACTCGCAGACCATAGTAATGGAAAGTGATTTTATAGGAGGAGGAGCCTCCATGAAATGAGGGAGAGGGAGCTTATCCTCAAGGGAGGTTGCACAAGAGGCGGAACCACCATCCCATAGGAGGAAAGGCGACCCAAACTGACCCAACAACCAGCTCTAGAAACATCCAGAAGGCCGATTGTTTGAACTAATTCGCCAAATCAGAATTGTCGTGGGTCACAAACTGGGGACTAGCGATGACGTCGCAACAATACAGTGCATGACAAGGAATTGTCGCAGATTTTAAGGGTTTACTAGCGACGATGCAGAAACTTAGTCAAAAAGGGTCAATCTTCAGCATTAGAGAGCATTTGCTTAATCTTCTTACATTGGTGGGAAGATATGAACATGTTTATTTGACACATGACACAACAGAGGGACTAAGATGAGGACAATGACAAATTACAGTGTAACAGGGAGCATACAATTTTCTTCCCCATAGGGATATTCCAACCAAAGAGGTACTTTAGCAACCAATTGGACAGATGGAAAAATTGTGATCCATTAGAAATAGTCATTTCCCCATTTCTGCACCCAATAATAGCATCAACAGTGGCCAGCCAAGGCCACCCGAAAACTACTGGATGTCTGGGTTTAGAAGTTTTTGGGGAAATTACAATGAAATCAATTAGGTACTCCCAGGAAGCTATTGTTACCACTACGTGTTCTAGGACCCCTACAGATTTAGCAGTTGACTTATCTGCCAACTCCAGCATTATGAGTGCAGGACTTACTTCTTTTAATTGTAATAATGTCATGGTATCGACAATCATTGAAATGATGGTTGCCCCCAAGTCTACTAAAGTATTGGGTAGAAAAGTTCCATTGATTTCTATGGTTACCACAGGGTTCCCTAGATCATCATATTTTGGTGGTAAAGTAGATATCATTTCTGAAATTTGGCTAATTACTTTAATATTCTGATTTTTACTTTTCTTTCTTCCTATCCTTTTTATGCAAAGATTGTTAATGATCTTGGTACAAATAGGAATGTCTCTAATAGCTTTCAATAGGGGAATTTTTATGTAGAGATTCCTCAATTCAAATTCCAGGTCATATTCCATGGGAGTTTTAGTTTTCTTCAAGAGCAATCTTTCTGGATAAGGAGTCTCCCTAGGTTCTTCTTGTGGTTCTTTTAGTTCATTGTTTTTCTCATTTTCTGTTTGTTTATGGATTTTATTTTCGGGTTCTACATGAGGATCCTCCTCTTGAATGATTACAACTGATTTGTTTTTATTAATTGTTTTTCTTGATCTTAATTGAATTTCGTTAAAAGTAAAAGCAATAATAAAATATGTGGGAAAATGTTGCAACTCAATATTTTGTACAGGTTGAGGATCTCTATTATTAGGATTGGCAATTGGTTGTGCAGGCAACTGAGTTGGGCAAGGAGGGTTGAGTGATTACTGCACTTACTATGAATGTGAATTAGAGCTTTGAGGTAAAGGCGAGGGTTGTTGTACTAGAAGTGGTAATGGCAATGAAGGTTGTTGATAATAAGATGAATTATACCCTTGCTGAAATTGAGGCATATTAGATGCATAAGGCATGTAAGGTGGACATTGGTACTGGGAGTATGCTTGGCTTTGAGGCTGAAATGTATTCCCATAAGGATTTCCTCTCCACCCCTAGTTCCAAGAAGAATTTTGAGGTGGTTGAGTAGGCCATGAAGGATAGGTTGGTTGAGAATTACATGGCTAATTTTGGGCAAAACCTTGCATATTAGGATCTTGATAAACATTATTGTTTGGCCCTCTCTGTGATGGTTTTATGATTGTTTGAGGAAATTCACTAGTCTCAGCCCCCGTTTATATATAGCTTGTAATCTAGGAAGGGATGGGCATTGATCAATGGCATGCTCCCGTTCACAAATCCCGCACACCTCTACCACATTGATGGGTCATTCTCTTTCAGCATGCTTATGCTTGCATTTAGGACAGAAAACTGGCAAGGGAAATTTTCCTTCTTCTTGTTTCTTTTTAATTTTTAGAGTATCTAGCTGGTCACTAATAGTGTTTAAGATATCTATTTTAAATTTTTCTAGAAGGTTCCCGAGCTTAACTCTAATGACACCACCGTGTACTGATTTCGGATTCCTAGACACATAATCCCTTGAGTTGTCCTGGATCCTTTTTCCTACCTTAGCTTGACTTCTAGAATAGGTTTTGCATAATTCAACTATTTCAACAAAGGGATTTTTATAGATATCATTGGAACTTAGAAGATTTAGTGTTTCAATGCACTCTTCCCTTAATCCCTTCAAAAAGACAGTCCTAAATGTTCTCTCATCCAAGTTACCCACTCATGATTTGTGATAGTTATAAAGGAACCTCTCAAGGTATTCCTCCAAACTTTCATCCTCCATCTATTGCATTCTAAAGATACCGTTAACATCTCTACTTTTACAATAGTCTTGATATTTCTTAAGGAAGACAAACTTTATGTCATCCCATGAGTAATTGGTGTGCTCTCCCAAGCTCATCATCCATCTCAAGGCTGAGTCTTTTAAGGTGGCAGGGAATAGTTTAAGCTTGTGTGCATCATCACAATAATTATAACTTATGCAAAGAATATCGAATTCAAACAAAAATGAGTTAGGATCTTCAGAGGATGTATCGTGGAAAAGTGGAAGAGACGCCAGGGGTATATTCTTCATAGTGATATTTCTGGTGATGTCTAGAATAGGAAATCCGAAGGTAGTTTCTACATAGTCTTCATGTTCCTTGGGTCCCCCTTTTGGTCCATATTTTCGGTCATTATTTCCTCCGAGTAAGGTGTGGATTTTGTCATTATCTCCAATGTAGTTTTCCCCATTATTTATTTTTTCCTCCGCTCCTCCTTTGTTGGCCATATTTACTATAGGTTCAGAATTAAGCTCTGGTATAGTGGTTCAACTGGATTGATCCCAATGTAACCAGGTCCCAAGTTCCTTCGAGCTCCTCTTGCTACAAATTCCACTTGTGAAACTACTACCAATTTTGTACCTACAACAACTCCCAAGACAACTTATCTTTGCTGTGTTATACTTTGAGGTTGTTCTGCCTCCTTTTGATATGGTATTCCTTTTTTCGATGCCACATTGCTGGTGGAGATTTCTCCCTCCTCTCTGATACCTGCGTAATGATCAACTGGATTAGTTGGGGATGTTTTTGTGGGACCAAATAATTCTGAAAATAATTTTGTGCTTGAAATAAATCTACCCTTACTATCCCTAGGCCTACCTTTACTTTTGCGCATAAGAAAAATAAAACACGACAAAAATTTACTAAAGACAAATAGACTTTGGAGCAACCCCACCATAGTGGATGTGTGGCTCTTCTCTCATGTCTTACCGTACACTCTCCGCCCCCTGATTGCCCTACAAAATCCTCGCCACACATAAACTCTAACAAAAAAAATGTTACCTGGACTGTTTGCAACTCCCCAATAATGACGCCAAAAATGTTAGGTATTTTATATGTTGTTGGATTCCCTAAATTAAATTGTTAATCGGAGTTCGTAAACTTTGAGTTGCACTGCGTTCTGGTTCAAGTCCTAAACAGTTCTAGTACGAAATTGAGTACGGAATGCTCAATTCCTATATCCAATGATCTCATCCAGAAAATCTGAAGTGAAGAAACCTATTTCACTGTAATCTAATCTATCTGATTCAAAACTCAAATCACTATTCTATTTTTAACTATGACTCATTTAACTCAAAAACTCATTTGGAAATAAAACAAACAATTATAACTAATTATGTTTTCAAACCAAATTAACAGTGACCTTATTCAAAATCATTGCAGAAGCTAATCCTCGAATCAAATGAAACTCAATGATAACTCAAACCAATCCTTATGTGCTACTTAATTCGAACAACTCAACACAAAGGCATAGCTGATACTTTTCTAATTTGGAGCTAATTTAAATCAATACAAACAACTTCAATCTATTTAATAATGAGATGAAATAATTCTAATTGGAACCTTCTACGAAATGGAACACATAACTAATTATCTATTCAAATGATGATTACACTATGATTCAAATAAATCTCGCATATGAAATCGAAATAACCATGCTGCAAATGTCATACAGTTCCTAAAGTATTAACACATGACCTACGTTAACAAATAATGTTTTGTCTCTAATCAATTATGGGTATTCCAAATAGAACATAAGCTACAGGAGCCTCATGTCACTAATATATATATATATGTATAATCATAACTATGAAAACACTTTCAGTTCAAAACAAGAGGTCTAATTCAAAACACAATATTTGTTTATTTCAGAAATTGGTTTCAAATTCAAACTTCCATTTTCCAACCATTTATGAATGTAAAAGTGTGATCACAAAGTTATTCATGTACATGATATGTTTATAACAATGCTCCATAGCTTGCAAAGACTCAACAATGATACATTTGTTACCTTTTACCTAGATCTATGAAAACAGATTGGAATCTTAAGTACGAAATGAAGTACTGGAATTATGAAAACCATTAACAAAATGATTTAGAAATGAGATGCAATTCTATTTACTGAATCAAAATACACTTCCTATATGCTACAATTGTTACAGGACTCGATTCTAGGTTCTTGGTGGGCCCTTGCCACTACCCAGATCAAGCCTAAGCCAATTCAATACTTTGTGAATCAAGAAAGCATATACGATTAAATGAGAGTAAAAGCTGAGACATAAATTATATTAAACTTAAATAAAACATCAGTTCAGGAGTTTGATCTTAACAGAACATAATCCAAAAGGTTGTGCCACAATCACTAGCTCAGCCTGAGCATATATCTCCTTATGCAAATCTATGTCTGTGTGTGTAGCTTTACATATAAAATATTGGGCCTTTTAAAGAGTTTAGGCCAATGAAAATTAATTACAACCGATTAACTAAGGGAAGTAAAAATATATAAAATCTGAGCTAAGTTAGGCCAATTGAAATCTCTAGGATGATTTCACCGAGATTGCAACCGAAATTGTCTTGATTGTGGCACTATCCTTGAAATGACAAAACTAATTCCATGTTAGAGAATGAGAAGGACTATTCTAGGATGCCAAAGGTTGATTGGTTGCCCGATGATGAGTAGAGTACTGAATGAGGTGAAAAACTAAGTACAGAATATTGGTTCCAAAAATGACTGCTTGCTGCGTTGTTGAACTGTGTGTCCACACACTTCAGATGTCTGCAAGTCCTTTTAAAGAGTAATCAAATTAATTCAAGAGTTATAAGTTCATTTATCGTCTACCTAAACCAATTAAAGACACATACAAAAAATAGCACTTAGTAACAAATTTTACCTCCATTCTAAAGTAGTGCAGTTTAGCTAGCGTGGAGTGGTTTTAGGGTACACAAAGGGTAAAGTACGGTAAATGACGGCAAAAACAGTGGAAGGTATGTCTAATTGCTGAGAAAATGTTGCAACATGGTAGAAGGTATGTCTAATTGCTCTTTGGATTTTGATTTTTGTGAGCATTGTTTATATGGGAGTTAGAATCTAGTAAGACTATTCTCTAGTGCTACAAGGGCAAAGGGAATATTACAATTGGTGCACAACGATGTGTTTGGATCTATGTCGTTTCCATCATTGCTTAAATATTTATTGTACGTCTCATATATAGATGAATTTTTTAGGAGTATATGGATTTATTTCCTCGGGAAGAAATCTGAAGTCTCTAACAAATTCAAAGAATTTAAGGCTCTTGTGGAAAATTAGATATAGAGGAAACTCAAGGTGTCGAGGATAGATAAGGGTGGAGAATTTTGTGGGAATGAATTTGAAAAATTCTGTAAGAATTGTGGTATAATGAGGCAAGAGACTACTACATATTCACCTCAACATATTGGAGTTGCAAAAAGGATGAACATAACATTGATGAAGAAAGTAAGGAGCATGCTCAATGGTGTTGCGTCAAGACAAAAATTCGAGGTAGAGTAGTGGAAACTGTGCGTTACCTAGTAAATAGATCACCCTCATAAGTGTTGGATGACAATACTCCACAAGAAGTATGGGCTAGTAAGAAACCTTCTCTTATACATCTCAAGGTAGTTAACCATAATTCTTATGTTCATGTTCCAAAGGAGAATAGGAGCAAGTTAGATAAGAAAGTTAAAAAATGTATCTTTATTGGATATAAAGATGGTCTAGAATGTTACAAGCTTTGGAACCCAAAAACTAAGAAGGTTGTGTATGGTTGAGATGCAACATTTAGAGAAATCAATGATGTTGTCAAAGAGGAAGTCCCGCTAAGGGAAAAAGGTCAAAGAAGATAAATTTTAAATTGAAGGATGATGAACTCGACTCTACAGAAGAACAAGAATAAGAACCACATACTTGGATATTGAGAAGATCGGTTTGAGAAAAAGGGAAGTAAAAAAGGTATATTCCACTTGATTTTTGTTCAAGTTTTGCTTTGTTTGTTAGTGGTGACGATCCTAAAACTGTTAGGGAGGAAATGAATTTAGAGGATGGAAAACTCTAGAAAAAGGCCACAGTTGAAGAATCACAATCTTGGACGATAATAAGCGTTCAGATCTAGTGGAGTTGCCAATTGGAAGAAATCCCATTAGTAGCAAATGAGTGTTTAAGAAGAAGTTGAATGTAGAAGGCAAAGTGGATAAATACAAAGCTCGGTTAGTAGCAAAATGCTATTTATGGGTAGAGGGAATTGACTTTGATGAGATCTTTTCTCTCGTTGCCTAGTTGACTTCTATTAAATATGTTTTATCCATTGTTGTTGCTTTTGATTTTGAAGTAGAACAAATGAATGTGAAAATGGCATTCCTACATGGGGATTTGGAAGAAGAAATATACATGAAGTAGCCAAAAGGCTTTGCAGTGAAGGGAAAAAAGGAGTTAGTATGTGGCCTGAAAAACCCTTATATGGGTTAAAACAATCACTAAGTATATGGTATAAAAAAAACGATACTTATATATTGAGACTTGGCTTCATAAACAACAAAGTGGATCATTGTGTGTATTTCAAATTAGGTGGTGATCATCTCATTTATTTGGGCTTGTATGTGGATGATATGACTAATTGGAAATGGTAAGGAAATCATTTATGAAGTGAAAACTTAGTTGTTCTCTAAATTTGACATCAAGGAGCTTGGCGCTACAAATTCCATTTTGTGCATGCAAATTAAAAGAGATCGGGGAAAGATGAAACTCTAGTAAAATTAGAGGAAGTATGTCAAGACAATATTAAAAAGGTTAACATGCATGAATGTAAACCGATAAAGGTCCTTATTACCATATGTTTAAACTTATTTGCATATTAGTGTCTGAAGATGTAGAAAGAGGAAGAGGAAACACATATGCCAGTGTAGCTGGAAGTTTGATGTATGCAATGGTTTGTACTAGACTGAACATTGCACATGCAATGGGAGTAGTGAGCAAGTATATGTCAAAACTAGGGAAGGGACTTTGGACAAAAGTAAACAGGGTTTTCAGGTATTTGTGGCACTACTAGTTATAGATTGTGCTACTAATGAAGACCAAGATTGAACAAAGTGTTGGATATACATGGCTTTGTTGATGCAAACTAGGTTGGAGTTCAAGATCAAGGAGAATTTACAAGTTGGTATGTGTTTAACCTATTTGGAGGAGCAATCAACTGGACGAGCAAGAGACAATTCATTATGGCACTCTTAATTATATAAGCCAAATACATGACAACCACTCATGCAAGCAAGGAAGTGGTATGGTTACAAAGTTTGTGTTTAAGTATTGGATTGGTATAATGAGATGTAAGGGTAAATTGCGCTAGTCATAGTACAATGTTCCTAACAAATAACCCATTATATCATTATAAGACAAAGCACATTGATGTTCAATATTACTATGTGATGGATATGATTGAAGACAAGAAGGTTGACACTTTGATGAATGTTGTAGATCCATTAACAAGATTTATGAACACTGAGAAGCTTTCTCGGTGTAGAGAAACAGTGGGCTCTATTACCATCGATTGTTGATCATGTACTCCTGCGAGTCCCTACATGTAAAGAAAACAACATGTAAGAGAATGTTGGGTATGCGTTATGTTCTTTGCACAACTACCTCCACTCATTGTACATTGCACAAGGTGTAGTTGGGGGGGGGGGGGGGGGGGGGGGGTCGCTGAGGGGCGAAATCCCCCCTATGTGTGGGTTTGGGGGAAACACCCTTGAAAATAATATTTTGGGCAACTTTTTGAGTATGTTTTTGGTGGTTTTTTGCACATGGTTATCGCTTTTAGTGGTTTTGTGGAAACTAAGAAGGTTGTGTATGGTTGAGATGCAATATTTAGAGAAATCAATGATGTTGTCAAAGAGGAAGTCCCGCTAAGGGAAAAAGGTCAAAGAAGATAAATTTTAAATTGAAGGATGATGAACTAGACTCTACAGAAGAACAAGAATAAGAACCACATACTTTGATATTGAGAAGATCGGTTTGAGAAAAAGGGCAGTAAAAAAGGTATATTCCACTTGATTTTTGTTCAAGTTTTGCTTTGTTTGTTAGTGGTGACGATCCTAAAACTGTTAGGGAGGAAATGAATTTAGAGGATGGAAAACTCTAGAAAAAGGCCACAGTTGAAGAATCACAATCTTGGACGATAATAAGCGTTCAGATCTAGTGGAGTTGCCAATTGGAAGAAATCCCATTAGTAGCAAATGAGTGTTTAAGAAGAAGTTGAATGTAGAAGGCAAAGTGGATAAATACAAAGCTCGGTTAGTAGCAAAATGCTATTTATGGGTAGAGGGAATTGACTTTGATGAGATCTTTTCTCTCGTTGCCTAGTTGACTTCTATTAAATATGTTTTATCCATTGTTGTTGCTTTTGATTTTGAAGTAGAACAAATGAATGTGAAAATGGCATTCCTACATGGGGATTTGGAAGAAGAAATATACATGAAGTAGCCAAAAGGCTTTGCAGTGAAGGGAAAAAAGGAGTTAGTATGTGGCCTGAAAAACCCTTATATGGGTTAAAACAATCACTAAGTATATGGTATAAAAAAAACGATACTTATATATTGAGACTTGGCTTCATAAACAACAAAGTGGATCATTGTGTGTATTTCAAATTAGGTGGTGATCATCTCATTTATTTGGGCTTGTATGTGGATGATATGACTAATTGGAAATGGTAAGGAAATCATTTATGAAGTGAAAACTTAGTTGTTCTCTAAATTTGACATCAAGGAGCTTGGCGCTGCAAATTCCATTTTGTGCATGCAAATTAAAAGAGATCGGGGAAAGATGAAACTCTAGTAAAATTAGAGGAAGTATGTCAAGACAATATTAAAAAGGTTAACATGCATGAATGTAAACCGATAAAGGTCCTTATTACCATATGTTTAAACTTATTTGCATATTAGTGTCTGAAGATGTAGAAAGAGGAAGAGGAAACACATATGCCAGTGTAGCTGGAAGTTTGATGTATGCAATGGTTTGTACTAGATTGAACATTGCACATGCAATGGGAGTAGTGAGCAAGTATATGTCAAAACTAGGGAAGGGACTTTGGACAAAAGTAAACAGGGTTTTCAGGTATTTGTGGCACTACTAGTTATAGATTGTGCTACTAATGAAGACCAAGATTGAACAAAGTGTTGGATATACATGGCTTTGTTGATGCAAACTAGGTTGGAGTTCAAGATCAAGGAGAATTTACAAGTTGGTATGTGTTTAACCTATTTGGAGGAGCAATCAACTGGACGAGCAAGAGACAATTCATTATGGCACTCTTAATTATATAAGCCAAATACATGACAACCACTCATGCAAGCAAGGAAGTGGTATGGTTACAAAGTTTGTGTTTAAGTATTGGATTGGTATAATGAGATGTAAGGGTAAATTGCGCTAGTCATAGTACAATGTTCCTAACAAATAACCCATTATATCATTATAAGACAAAGCACATTGATGTTCAATATTACTATGTGATGGATATGATTGAAGACAAGAAGGTTGACACTTTGATGAATGTTGTAGATCCATTAACAAGATTTATGAACACTGAGAAGCTTTCTCGGTGTAGAGAAACAGTGGGCTCTATTACCATCGATTGTTGATCATGTACTCCTGCGAGTCCCTACATGTAAAGAAAACAACATGTAAGAGAATGTTGGGTATGCGTTATGTTCTTTGCACAACTACCTCCACTCATTGTACATTGCACAAGGTGTAGTTGGGGGGGGGGGGGGGGGTCGCTGAGGGGCGAAATCCCCCCTATGTGTGGGTTTGGGGGAAACACCCTTGAAAATAATATTTTGGGCAACTTTTTGAGTATGTTTTTGGTGGTTTTTTGCACATGGTTATCGCTTTTAGTGGTTTTGTGGAAACTAAGAAGGTTGTGTATGGTTGAGATGCAATATTTAGAGAAATCAATGATGTTGTCAAAGAGGAAGTCCCGCTAAGGGAAAAAGGTCAAAGAAGATAAATTTTAAATTGAAGGATGATGAACTCGACTCTACAGAAGAACAAGAATAAGAACCACATACTTTGATATTGAGAAGATCGGTTTGAGAAAAAGGGCAGTAAAAAAGGTATATTCCACTTGATTTTTGTTCAAGTTTTGCTTTGTTTGTTAGTGGTGACGATCCTAAAACTGTTAGGGAGGAAATGAATTTAGAGGATGGAAAACTCTAGAAAAAGGCCACAGTTGAAGAATCACAATCTTGGACGATAATAAGCGTTCAGATCTAGTGGAGTTGCCAATTGGAAGAAATCCCATTAGTAGCAAATGAGTGTTTAAGAAGAAGTTGAATGTAGAAGGCAAAGTGGATAAATACAAAGCTCGGTTAGTAGCAAAATGCTATTTATGGGTAGAGGGAATTGACTTTGATGAGATCTTTTCTCTCGTTGCCTAGTTGACTTCTATTAAATATGTTTTATCCATTGTTGTTGCTTTTGATTTTGAAGTAGAACAAATGAATGTGAAAATGGCATTCCTACATGGGGATTTGGAAGAAGAAATATACATGAAGTAGCCAAAAGGCTTTGCAGTGAAGGGAAAAAAGGAGTTAGTATGTGGCCTGAAAAACCCTTATATGGGTTAAAACAATCACTAAGTATATGGTATAAAAAAAACGATACTTATATATTGAGACTTGGCTTCATAAACAACAAAGTGGATCATTGTGTGTATTTCAAATTAGCTGGTGATCATCTCATTTATTTGGGCTTGTATGTGGATGATATGACTAATTGGAAATGGTAAGGAAATCATTTATGAAGTGAAAACTTAGTTGTTCTCTAAATTTGACATCAAGGAGCTTGGCGCTGCAAATTCCATTTTGTGCATGCAAATTAAAAGAGATCGGGGAAAGATGAAACTCTAGTAAAATTAGAGGAAGTATGTCAAGACAATATTAAAAAGGTTAACATGCATGAATGTAAACCGATAAAGGTCCTTATTACCATATGTTTAAACTTATTTGCATATTAGTGTCTGAAGATGTAGAAAGAGGAAGAGGAAACACATATGCCAGTGTAGCTGGAAGTTTGATGTATGCAATGGTTTGTACTAGACTGAACATTGCACATGCAATGGGAGTAGTGAGCAAGTATATGTCAAAACTAGGGAAGGGACTTTGGACAAAAGTAAACAGGGTTTTCAGGTATTTGTGGCACTACTAGTTATAGATTGTGCTACTAATGAAGACCAAGATTGAACAAAGTGTTGGATATACATGGCTTTGTTGATGCAAACTAGGTTGGAGTTCAAGATCAAGGAGAATTTACAAGTTGGTATGTGTTTAACCTATTTGGAGGAGCAATCAACTGGACGAGCAAGAGACAATTCATTATGGCACTCTTAATTATATAAGCCAAATACATGACAACCACTCATGCAAGCAAGGAAGTGGTATGGTTACAAAGTTTGTGTTTAAGTATTGGATTGGTATAATGAGATGTAAGGGTAAATTGCGCTAGTCATAGTACAATGTTCCTAACAAATAACCCATTATATCATTATAAGACAAAGCACATTGATGTTCAATATTACTATGTGATGGATATGATTGAAGACAAGAAGGTTGACACTTTGATGAATGTTGTAGATCCATTAACAAGATTTATGAACACTGAGAAGCTTTCTCGGTGTAGAGAAACAGTGGGCTCTATTACCATCGATTGTTGATCATGTACTCCTGCGAGTCCCTACATGTAAAGAAAACAACATGTAAGAGAATGTTGGGTATGCGTTATGTTCTTTGCACAACTACCTCCACTCATTGTACATTGCACAAGGTGTAGTTGGGGGGGGGGGGGGGGGGGGGTCGCTGAGGGGCGAAATCCCCCCTATGTGTGGGTTTGGGGGAAACACCCTTGAAAATAATATTTTGGGCAACTTTTTGAGTATGTTTTTGGTGGTTTTTTGCACATGGTTATCGCTTTTAGTGGTTTTGTGGGACATGGTGGTTTATCCCATGGTTTTGTAATTCCGGTTAAGAAACTACGATTGTATTCCAATCTAAGGTAAATGGATTGACAAATTTACGAATGCCATAGGATATATACATACATACAACAATATATATTGCAAAGAATGATATATTGAAAAATCTTTTTGGTTTTCCCTGTTTTGGGTTTCTAGGGTAAATCTCTATGTTGATGTGTTTGTGCGCCATTGCATCTATTATGTTTTACTAAGAATATGATTGTAAAAATTAACTAAAAAGGGTTAAAACCTACATATCTATCTATAACTAAGCATCAACCTCATAAACACATAAAACATAGATAAAATCAAACCTCAAAATGCATAATGGTTTTGAATATTATGTGTTTATGAATCCATTATTACATGTTCGTTAAAAACCTATTACATGTGTGTGTGTGTGTAATCCCCCCCCCTTCTCGTCAAAAGGTGACATAGCCTATCCTAACTCAATTTTAATGGGTAGTGAGGAATTGTCATTATCAACATGTAAATGTGTACTAGCTCATTATTGTTGTTTAAGGAAAATCATGCCACTTAAAGTGACTCATTGACAATTCATAAGGGGGCAAACATTTGCCTCCCCCACTCCCCCCAAGATGCCTCTGCTTCTTGGCTAGTTAATATGTTTCCTTATGTCTAAGGAAGATGAGCTCTTTGCCAATCAACAACATTTTAGGTCTTACTCCAAGGTATAAGGTGATTCCAACCTAGATAATGTTCAAAAGAAAACCAATTTTTCCTTCTAGTTGTCACGAGCCTACTTACATTAGGGTCATGTATGTTTTAGCAATACTTAGCCTTAATTTCATTCATGAAACTAGATACTACCTTTGTTGAAATTTAACCTTTTAGTCCAATAAAATTTAATTTAAATGTTCAGGTTGTTTGCTCAAATGCTGGGAGGTAGGTCTCACATTCTCACTACCTAGGTTGAAAATCTTTGTTGAGACTTTGGCACATTGTGATAAGGCTAGAAGGATAAACCCTTGCTTGAGTGAGACCCCCTCATAGTTGTGATTTTTGATGTCTTTACCCTTGTTAAGTCATAAGTTACCCCCGACACATTAGCTTACTATTTATTAGCATTAGCCTAAGACATTATAATGACAACTAACCAAAGTCAATGCTAAACTTCACATCGACACTCATAATAATTGGCGTTGTCTATTCAAATTACAATTTTGCTCTAACCACTATTTCTTGTCCGAATCCAACCCTTTTTTTCTTCTTCAAAATATGACTGTGGGAGTGTTTGAAATGTTTTTAAATACTTGATACTGGAAATAAATTCAAACACTCAAAAATTTCTTACACACCCAAAATCCTGAAATTTGATCATTGTAACCCAGATTTCCAAAACGATCCACTAAATTATATCAAAATCAGGCTGAAATTTAATTTATTTTCCAAACCAAAACATCACCTCATTAAACTAAACGATACTAATTTACCAAATCCCCACGTTTAAAGTTAAAAATAAATGCTTGAAATTAAAAACAAAAACAAAACACCGTGACTCGATGTAGGGTGTCCAGGAGATTTTTGTTGGTAGCGATAGTCTTCCTGACTTCGCTGCACGCATTCCATGGGAATGAATTAGAAGGGCTCGGATCAATTTGTTTTTTTTGTGTGACACGCAGACATTGCAGTGCGAAGACGAGTGCAAAGATGAGTTGGAGAAGCAAGTGGAGTTCAATGTCGAATTGTTTGGGTGAAGATGTGATAAATGACATAATGAAGAGGCTTCCGGCTAAATCCGTGGCCTGTGCGGCGTGCGTCTGCCGCAGCTGGCGTAACCATGCCGCCAACATCCTCTCTACTCCGAAATTAACGTCGGCGCTCTCTCAGAATCCACAGTTGGAGGTCATTTCTAACGCCCTTTTCCGGACGATTTTACTAAGGCATACATTTCACCCAACGCTATTCATTGGTATCAGAATTCATTTCCCCCATGAATTATCAGAATTTACTTTTTAGGATGATTCGTCACCATTTTATTTTTCGGATGAACCCCTAATTAATCACTCGAACAATCAGTGGTGGACTGCCCCCAACTGACGATGATAGAAAACCACATATGGAGCTAAAGCTGGCCTCCATCCCCATCCCGGTAGGACCTAGAAAATTTATAGTTAAACATAGGGGATGATAAATTTCATGAGCAGATTCTACTTATTCCAGCCTTTACCACTGATCCAACTGCGACCGCGGGTATCCGGCGCGCAACCTCGAGTGCACCAGAAAACGCCCATCTTGCGCACCGGACTCCTCTATCCAGACCACCTCAACAGCCCCATTTATATGCAAACAGCCTAAGACCGCGTCACGCAGCCCCCCGGGTCCAGGGGGCATCGCTGCTGACGGCGGGGTATAGGGGCAGCACCACTGTCGGGTCGAGGCAGCAGCGCCTCTGAGCCCTTAAAAATTTCTACACCATTTGGTGCCACCGAATTACAGCTGCGCACACCAAATTCTAGCCTGTACACCTCAACACTCTGCACACTTCAGCAGTCTGTGTACACACTCAACACCTACACACTGCAGCTGTCTTCTTAACATATGCCCTCTCTGTCACCAATATGAGATAAATTTTATCAATTTTAAGAAATGACCACAAGATCAGGTCAATGAGACTATAGAGAGATGTCCAGTTTGAGAACAATGTGGCAGTGCAAAAGTAACTCCTAAAAATGCTGAGAGCAAAAGGGAAAAATAAGTGGAGAAAAACCCCGAAAATAGTACCTCATAAGTTAGCATCTAGGTAGGTGAATCTCTGAACCTAGTAACCAAGACTGTTACACATGTGCAACAATAGCAGTCCAACAACAGTACGGGGTGTGCTAGGAGATGTATGTACACAGTTACAGAACAAAACCGCCTTTGGCACCTAGATGGCATTTCGTAAATCAAGTGTATTGCCATATATAGAATATATCATATGAAGCATAGAAGATGGAATATAATAGCTAATCATTCTTTTTTATATGTTGATGATTTATTTTTGATAGGTGGAGAGGCTCTTATTCTCGAGTGTAAGAGGGAGCTAGCCTCTGAATTTGAAATGAAAGACCTTGGTTTGATGCACTATTTGCTGGGCTTAGAGGTGGGTTAGTGACCTGGTGAGATTTTCCTTTTTCAAGGGAAACATGTTGTCAAGATATTGGAGAGATTTGGTATGGTGGAATGCAAGTCGAAGGCCACACCAATGCAGATGGACTTCAAAAAGCTATGTGGTGAAGTTGCGAGACCTGACTTGGCAAATCCTTTTGAGTATCGACAACTGATTGGGGCACTGATGTTCTTAGTGAACACTAGACCGAACATATGTTTTGCTGTCAACACTCCGAGTTAATTTATGACTGAGCCTTTACACGAACACTGGGTTTCTGCTAAGCATGTGTTGAGATACCTACATGGGACTCTTAATCTTGGATTGAGATATACTGCTGAAGATGTAAGATTTCATGGATACACTGATGCTAATTGAGCCGAAAATGTAGTTGACAGGAAGAGCACATCAGGGTGTTGTTTTAGCTCAGCCATGATATCTTGGACGAGTAAGAAGCAGAACTCTGTTATCCTTAGTACGATCGAAGCAAGGTACATTGCTGCTAGCATGGCTAGCTGTGAGGTAGTATGTTTGAGGAAGCTCTTTGGAGAGCTATTTGAGTAGGTACTGGATGCGACAATGATATATTGCAACAACAAGAGTAGGATCCGACTTTCAGAGAATCTCGTGTTCCACTATATACGAGATATGGTACAGATAGGCGCTGTAAGACTCCATCACACATTTCGACTGATGAGCAAATAACATACACTCTTATCGAGCCTTTGCTGAAAGGAAAGTTCTTGGTCTTCAAAGAGCAGCTCGGATTGATGGATGTGACCCTCCCAGAAAAGGGTCATGGTTGATTGAGAACACTGAGTTATGCTCTTCCCCCTTGTTTAAGCTCCTAGGGTGGGAATGGAGCCAGAGAGCTCCTAGGGTTGAGGGAACTCATGGACAATAGGTGTGTCTGATCCTTATCTCATCGTAAGTGTGTATCTCCCCTATTATCAATGTGGTGTTATGTCTAATCCTTACTAGAAATGATAAGTGTGTATCTTCCCCTGCTGTCAAGTCTGGACTTGACCAACTATACCCCAGTATGCATCCTACCCACAAGCTGGGCTTGTCGGGATTGCCACCCATCTGGCCAATGGGTGAGGAGACTTGGGTGTGTCTAATCCTTACCACTTGTTGTAAGTGTGTATCTACCCCAAGTGATGGGATGTAGTGTTTTACCACTTGACCCTTGAGGGTCAATATGGGAAGATCAGAGGACAATAGGATAGATTGTGATCCTTACCTCTCATGGTAAGTAGTATCCTGCCTATTGTCATTGGATATAGTGTGGTGGATTGATATCCCCTATGATGATTCTTCTTCTTTAGATTGAGTGTTCAATAGATGAGCAAATACAAGATATGATATGATACAACGTTGATGACGACAAGACATCTGAGATGAGACTTATGATGTAGTCAGAAATTCTTCCCTCGCTGAGAGGGAGTTTTGAAAATTGGCAACTGAGGGAGTAATTCCCTCCTTGGAGAAGTCCTTCTCACCCTAGGGAGACCCCTCTAGCCCTTGGAAAAATTAATTTTCCACATAGGAAAAATATTATTTTTAGTGTTGGTCCATGTCACAATAAAAAAGTACAAGTTGGCTTGGAAGAGAAAATTCGTCCATCACATCCACATATAAATATACCTAAGGTCACAGCACTTGGAGGCATCACATCACACATCATTCCTTCTTCATTTGGTTTGATCTTCTCTGAAAATTGTAGGTCCGAGTTCACATGTGTGAAGGAGAGAGAGAGACTTCTGTTGACCAGTGTTGACTTTTTGTTTTGGGATTGTTTTGACCAGCTTATACTTGGATTTTACTTGGGATATTTTGACTTAGTTTGACCACAAGTTTTTGATTGTCTTGGAGGCTGAGCTTGAGGAGACTTTGTCAAAGAATTTTTGGGCATGCGTTGCATGATTTGACCGCAGGTCTGGTTAGGGTTTGACTGCAGACTTTCTCTCTTCTTTGATCGAGAGTTTGACACTGTTTTAACTGGGTTTGACAGAAGGAAGAAGGTTGCACAATTTGATTGGTTGATCGAATTGTCTGAGAGTAGATTTGACCGTTGACCAAGGATTGGTTAGGGCTGCTATTGACTTTGACAGAAAATTACAAAATTGAAGTTTGACTAGATTTGACTTTTACGCTGTGATAATTGATTGGATATTGATTGGTTGACTTGGTTTGTCAAGGCTTTGACATTTGACTAGTTGTTGATGTACTTGGACTATGTATGAAGATCTAATAGAAGAAGAATCTGGTTAGGGTTTTCCCTCTTGTGAGGTTTTTCCCTAGTCTTTGACCAAAAATCTCTGTGTATTGTTCTTCGCTGTCTTCAGTTCTATGTGCATATTGTTTACTGTTCTATCTACAATTCCTTATTGTTATTAGGAGATTGAAAATAATTGGATAAAGTGATCACTAAAGAAGAAGAAATTGTCTAAAGTAATTGTTGCAGCATTGACCATTGAGAATTAACATCCTTACATGAAACCCTTCCAATGGGGTAGAAATGCTTTTCTCCCTTGGCCCTACAAAGCATGTTCTAGCAATCTCTACCTAAGTGTTGAATTTTTGTAGCCATGGTAAGTCTTCATAATTTATATTTTAGCCCTTTAATGTATAAAGAATTTGTAAGACATGTTCTTCATGTCATTTTGATTATTTAGCCTTTGAAAGAATTTATATAAGACATGTTTTTCATGTCGGATTTAAAAGAGAAATTTCAAAATTTGAATTTTGAATTTTTGGCTCCAAAATAGTCAAGTTGCCCCCTGCTCAAGTCAAGTTGGCCTATTTAAGAGACACACCCATTTTGGATAGGCAGATCACTATATAAAGGCATTTGACCTCCTCCACAAAGGCACCATTCGACCTCTCACAAGAAATATAGTTTATGGGCATCCAAGCAAAGGAAAAGAAGAACAAGAAGGACAAAAAGAAGGAGGAAGATCTCTCTCTCTAATTCATGTTTCTCTCTCCAGACCTCGCACGTGTGACTTTTTGAGCAACAATTTTTTGGGCAGGTCGAAATTTTGGAGGGTCGAGTTTTTTGGGCATAATTTGGAGGTCGAAATCCGACCTAGGGTAGATCAGATCAAAGTGAGTTGTTGGGCAGATTGGGAGGCTTGACTCGATTACTGTTGACCAGGTTTGACCATAAGCATTGTTGGTCTATTTGACGTCATAGTTGACTAGTTTCATTAGATGTATCTCTTGTTGAATTGAAGATTTTCTCTAAGACCCCACATAGAGGATCATGACATTTTTCAGGATACTATCTTCAGACAGGGGCACCAAGAGATCGATTGATACTAGTACGTATCCAGACTCTAGATCAGTGAGGATCCGTGGGACCTCACCCTGCCACTCGTGATCTCAGCAGCTGTTCCGTCTCAGATCCGTTCTTGGGAGATGAACTAGGTCCTCCAACATTCAGCGACATGTGAACCCCCTAGGAAAAGATTTAGTCGCTTAATAAAAAATTAGAAAACAAAATAATAAAAAAAAACAAGAAAAAGTCAAGTTGCATGAGGAAACTCTACCGTACGGCTCGAAAACTTGTTTTTGGCCGTACTGGCCACGTTTCTGCCTCGAGAAATGGGCCAGTACAGCCGGAAACGAGTTTTCGGGCCATACGATACGAGTTTCCTCATTTCCGTTTCGTTTTCGGCTGAAAATAGAGCCTTAACCCACATTTCCTGGAACTTAGCCCTTAGCTTGTTGTGAAAGGGACAAAAGGTAGACCTATAATCAAGCAAAGATAAAGGTACGTATAATTCAAATTCCCTTCCTGTGTGTTAATAATGTACTTTAATAACTGTTGACTGCACTGTACCATGTATTAGGCTAGTTTTCAGTCTTGCATAACTGCCTTGTCATAACTGTAACTAGAATTGTGTCCAGCTAGGGTAAGTTTTGTCCTATGTATGTCTAAGTCAATATTCATCTCTTGTATAGTCTTGTATAAAATATGGGTTTGTGTCAAGGTTGGGTATGTTTAAGTAGAGTCTAGGCTTGTGTTCAAAGTTTGTCAGCTGTTGCAACAAGTCAACAACAAAAGGGATGAACTCAAAACACAAACACATTTTAGGTACACACTGTAATCATTTAATTTGTACATTTACTTTTATGTACTTGGCAAAGGTAAGTTAAAGGGTATTTTTTGTTTTTCTATTTGGGATTGGGTTTTGCTGGGCAAATTTGCATACAGGTGGAAGAAGATTCAAGGATAGCATCAAGTGAGCATTCAAGAGCTGAAGTATCAAATCAAAGGAAGCATTGTAGCGGGACATCCTTTTAAGACATGACAACTATCCATATATTGTGAAGAAGTGTCAAGGCCAAGAGTCATCATTGTAAAGTTGTAAAAGAGTCATTTGTAAAAGTGTCATCATTGGAAGAGTCATTATTGTAAAAGAGTCAATCTGCCTAGAGTTGAAAAGGCATTATTGGGAGGTATAGGAGTCTCTGTTGGGATGATGTCATAGTTGGGTTGCAGGTCATAGTGTGATTGGGTGTTCGGTCAAAATCATTGTAAATCATATTGTATCGTGGATCGTTGTCCCCTGTACGGGAATCCACACTCTTGTCTCATTTCAATCATTATAGGGTGGCAGGGAGGTGCTAGGCAGGTGCATGAAGTCGCCTACAGGTTGGAGCTCGTGAACACTTCAAGGTGTTAGGTTGGTCTAAGATGTTGGGGCATCTATTCAGTTGACTACTGAAGAAACCAGGGCGTTGGGGCGTCCTTCTAGTGGGAGCTGGAGAAGAATGCTTTTCTAGAATTCTAGGAAGTTGTAACTTTCATTTTAGTCGGGGCTGAAGATTAAAGAATTTATTAGAAAAACATTCGGTGTTTTTTGACCCGGAGGGGGTTTTCCACCTAAAATGGTTGTGCCTATTGTGTTCTATTGTTTACAGTTTTTACTGCATAAACGTTAATAATAATTGAAGATTAATTAATGCTCTGAAAGATTTAAAAAGTGCTAATTGCTAAGGAATACTGATTCACCCCCCCTTTCAGTATTTCCAACAATTGGTATCAGAGCTTGGTTCCTTCAATAGCAGTCTAACAATTGGAAGAAGATCATGGAGTATACTAAGAATATAGTTCCTTTGTTCAATGGAAATAACTATGCACTTTGGAGTGGAAGAATGCAGGTTCATTTGCTGGCGCAAGGATATGAAGTATGGGAAATCGTTGACAAAGGCTTCACACTGACCCAGGATGAACAAGGTAAGAAAAATATGGTATATGATGTAAAGGCTAAAGATCTTATTATCAGTGGGCTTATCAAATCTGTTTATCTTAAGGTATTGAGTTGCAAAACTGCTAAAGAGGTATGGGGCAAGCTTGAAAATATATATGCAAGTGACTCAAAGGTGAAAGAAGCAAAGCTTCAAATTTTCAGGGCAAAATTTGAGCAACTCAAAATGAGGGAAGATGAAGATATTGCTGCATACTTTCGGCGAGTTGATGAAACTACAAATACATTAGAAGGTTTGGGAGAACCTGTTGAAACGAAAATTGTTGTCCGAAAGATCCTCAAAAGCTTGCCAACAAGATTTAACCCTAAGGTATCTGTCTTGGAAGATAGATCGAATCTGACCAATCTTAGCATAGATGAATTGCATGGAATTCTTACGGCATGTGAAATGAGGATTGAAGAAGAGGATGGCACATCTCACTTAGAAACAACATTTGCCGCATCGAAGAAGAGTAGTAAGGACAAGCAGACTCCGAAAGCAAAAACTTTCAATTTTAAGGATGAGGAAAAGGAAGAAGATGATGAAGAATTCTCAGGTAAAGAGTTTGCCTACTTCACACGGAAAATGAGAACAGGTTCGGGAAAATTCAAAGGTAAACTTCCATTAATATGTTTTGATTGTGGTGAGGTTGGGCATTTTGCAGCCAAATGTCCTCACAAAAATGAGGTTGTTATGAAAGGAAAGAAAAGTCCTAGGAAGTTCAACATGCAAGGCAAGAAGAAATGGTTCAAGAAAAGTGTCTTCTCCAAAGAAGATAGCTTCTCATCCGAAGAAGATAATGATAACGAAGAAGAATTCAATGGAAGGGTATTGTTTATGGCCAAGCACAATAAGCAAGAGGCACCTGACAAATAAGGAGACAAAGAAGAAGAAATTACTGAGGTTGAATTTCAAAACGAAGTGATCATGGTTAATAAAGAGCTCAAGGCCGAGAAGAAGCATGTCAACACTCTTGAAGATGAATTAAAGACAGAAAGGAACAGGTCCTAAATCTTAAAATCAAGGTTGAAGAATACAAACGAATTGAACAATCACTCAGGAAAGAATTAAAGGAAATCAACAAGGAAAGAGAAGCACTGGAAGCTGAAATTGTTTCTTTACAAAAGGAAGTAAAAAATGGAAAAACTCTTCAAAACTACGCCAACAGCTCAAAGACTTTGGACGAATTCATCAGCAACCAGCGATCATGCAGTGACAAGACTGGTCTTGGTTACAAAGAAAAATTCGAAAAGGAGTCAAGTCCTTCTATGACAACAAAAGAAGATGGATATGCAAAATCTATCAAGCAGGTAGATCTCCCAACTAGATCAAGAGATCAAGACTCGCAGGAAGAACTTTGGAAGACAATTTCTCGAAGAAGATTTCCTCCCAGGGATCAACCTATCTTTTATGGTCATTGTTATTCATGTGGAAGGTTTGGACATAGAGCTGCAATATGTCACATGTATGTTTGGAATGAATATAATTTCAGGAGATCTATTAGAAATGGATATTCCAGGACTCAGCAGATATCAACATATTTGATAATTTGAGAGATGATGTCGAATGTTACAAATTTAACAATTTTGGACACTTGGCCAAAGATCGCAGACTTGGAAGTTCAAAGGAATTCTCACAAAATCAGAATGAACAAGTATGGAAAAGGAAGACTGAAAGGTTTGCTCTCGCTCTCAAGGCAACAAAAATGTAATGCATGTTGATAGTGGTTTCTCAACGCATATGATTGGAGATAGAAATAAGTTCATATCCTTGAAATAAAAAAAGGATGGAACAATGTCTTTTGGAAATGATGGGTCTTCAAACGTCATAGGAGCAGGTACAGTCACTCTTGGAAGCAAGGATGCATTAGCAAAAGATGTGTTGCTGGTTGAAAATATGAATCACAATTTGCTCAGTGTTGGATGGATGTGCGATCAAGGACACACGATGTTATTCAATTCGAAGAAATGTGAAATTAGGAAAGGCAAGTTTGGTAAAATTGCGGCTACAACATGCAGAGCTCCAAACGGCATAAATATTTTGGATGAGACACCTAAAGGGTGTTTCTTGGCAAAAGAAGACGAGAGTTGGTTATGGCACAAACGAATGGGACATATAAATTTCGACAATTTGGTCAAGATCAACAAAAAGGAAGTAGTTAGAGAAATGCCGAAAATCTCAAAACTTACCAATACGATTTGTGAATCTTGTCGGCATGACAAACAGACAAAAGTCGAGTTCAAGACAAAGGAACATTTTGCTTCACTTTCATTGGAATTAATACATACTGATCTATGTGGTCCTATGAGAACAAAAGGTTTAGACGGTGAATTATACTTTATGTTAATGATAGATGATTACACCAGAATGACAGCCGTCAGTTTTCTGAAGAAAAAGTTTGAGGCATTCGAATGTTTCAAAATCTACAAGGAATTGGTCGAAAATGAAACCGATTTGAAGATCAAATGTCTAAGATCAGATAATGGCGGAGAATTCATGTTCAAAGCATTTCAATGATACTGTGATGAACATGGAATAAAAAGGCAATTATCAATAGCTAGAACAACATAGCAGAATGGAGTAGTTGAAAGAAAAAATAGAACCGTACAGGAAATGGCTAGAACCATCTTAAAAGACTCAAACTTAGACGATAAATTTTGGGTTCAAGCAATTGATATTGTCGTATTTATTATAAACAGAGGCTTGCTCAGGAACAATTGTGATATGACTCCATATGAACTATGGAAAGGAAGCCCAACTAATGTCAAATACTTCAAAATATTTGGAAGTAAATGCTACATCAAAAGAGAAGACCAAAAACTGGGCAAGTTTGATTCCCGTGTTGATGAAGGTATTTTTGTTGGTTATTCACGCAAAAGAAAGGCTTCTAGATGCTACAATCTGACGCAAAAACAAATAGTTGAAAGTATAAATGTTACTTTTGATGAAGATCGTGTTCTAAAGGATAACAATGAGATCGTCTCTTCAAGCAAATCTGAGGGACTTGAGGTAGAATCTGTGAAGGATGAAGAAGAAGCTCCAGAACAAGACCAATCAAATAAGGAAACACCAGTCAACCAAGAAGAAATAAGAAATGATTAGCAGGATGTACAAGAAGTTTCTCCAAAAGGTTCAAAACAATAGTATCAAAAGAATCATCCGTCAAATCAGATCATTGGCAACATAAGTGAAGGAATTGGAACCAAAAGAAGTCGACAACTTTGTTCATCACAACAAGCCCATCTTGCCCTTTTAGTGACTTTTGAGCCTAGGAATTTTGAGGAAGCTAGTCAAAATGAACACTGGGTAGCAACTATGAATGAAGAACTGGATCAAATTGTGAAGAACGACACTTGGGAATTGGTTCCATGACCAAAGGATAAAAATGTTATTGGAACTAAATGGGTCTTCAGAAACAAATTGAATGAGGACGGACAGGTTACCAGGAATAAAACAAGATTAGTCTGCAAAGGATATGCACAAGTTGAAGGAATCGATTTTGAAGAAATATTTGCTCCCGTTGCTAGAATGGAAGCTATCAGGATGTTTCTTGCTTATGCATGCTCGAGAAAAATCAAGGTCTACCAAATGGATGTTAAGTCAACCTTTCTAAATGGTGAATTGAAAGAAGAAGTTTACATTGAACAACCTGAAGGTTTTCTTCTCTCTGACAAAGAAAACTACGTTTACAGATTAAAGAAGACACTATATGGTCTCAAGCAAGCTCCTAGGGCTTGGTATGCTCGTCTTGATAGGTATCTACATCAACAAGCATTCAAGAAAGGGAGCGATGACTACAATCACTATGTGAAAGTGGATCAAGATAACCTAACGATTATCGAGGTATATGTGGATGATATAATCTTTGGAAGCAATGATGACAGATTAAGTAAAGGCTTTGCCACAAAAATGCAAAGTGAGTTTGAAATGTCTATGCTTGGCAAGCTGACATACTTTTTGGGGCTTCAGATTTCTCAGCAAGATAAAGGAATATTCATATGTCAAACCAAGTACATCAAAGAAATGCTCAAAAAATTCCAGATGGAAGATTGCAACCCAATCCTTACCCCCATGATAACAGGTTGCAAGTTAAGCTTAGAAGATTCGTCAAGGGATGTGGACCAGAGGTTGTATAGATCCATGATTAATAGTATCCTGTATGTGATGGCCTCCTGGCCTGATGTGATGCAGGCAGTTGGACAAGTAGTAAGATTCCAAGCAGCACCAATACTATCTCATATTATTGCCGTCAAATGAATTCTTCGGTATCTTAAGGGCACAACGGAATATGGTCTATGGTATCCCAAAGGAAATGATCTGGTTATCCAAGCTTTATACAGATGTAGATTGAGCAGGAAGTGTTGATAATTGTAAGAGTACCAATGGAGCAACATTCTATCTAGGTGGTTGTCTTGTTTCATGGTTAAGTAAAAAGTAGTCTTCAATCTCGTTATCCACAACAAAAGCAGAAATGTCGTGGCAACAACTTGTTGTACTCAAGTTCTCTGGATGAAGCAAACTTTGCAAGATCTTCAGGTCAAGTTTGATGAGCCTATTCCCATCTTTTGCGATAACACTAGCGCCATCAGTATCTCCAAGAATCCTGTGATGCATTCCAAAACGAAGCACATTCCGATTAAATATCATTTCGTTAGAGAGCAGGTCACTGAAAAGAATATCAAGCTTGAATATGTTGGCACAAATGAACAAATTGCTGACATCTTTACCAAAACCATTGCCTTGTGAAGCATTTAAGTATCTTCGTCAAAAGCTTGGGATTCTCCCAAGTTTTCATTACATTCTTTTGTTGGAAATAACACTGAGAGGGGGGGTGAATCAGTATTATCTGGTCAATTATTTTCTTTTTCAAACCCAGAATATATACGCTACTTCAGTTAGAGAAAACCGCGTATATATGCAACTACAGATAAGGAAACCCGCGTATACCATACAGACTTATAATTTAAAATATTCTACAGATGTTGAACATTAATCTGTGCATCAGGATC
>APFE030078459.1:36611-67116 GCA_000404065.3 Pinus taeda | reverse complement strand
AAAAACTTAAAAATAATAAATTAATATTTTTGAGTAAATAAATGCAGAATTTCAATTTTTTAATGCATTAAAAATTCGACGGATGAGATTAAGAGATCTCTTAATCCTCATCGACAGTCGAGATCGTTTTGACATGGATCACTCAAACTAGCCGTTGGGAATTTTTCCTTTAAATATGGTGCTAGGGGTCATTTGAGATGAGATTAGATCTGAGAGTCTGGTGCTAAAGAAAGCTCTCTTGTAGTCATTTTTGTGCAATAAAGAAAGACTTTGGGTTTAGAAATCTTGCTAGTGTTACTCTTCTAGAAATGCTGTAAGATTGTTTTATTTTTCTGCATAATTTTATTTTTAGCCATTGATGATAGCTTAATGAAGATTGATCTAGGCACAGGTATCTTGTCTGATCTTTGGGGTTTGAATGATAGTTTAGATTCTGAAATATAGTGGCAGGTATCTCCATTTGATCGGGATTTCACTATTGTTTTCTCCTTCTGTATTGATGGTTGATTTTAAGCTGTGCAGGAAACCTTTTTTTTTCAGATTACCGGGCGTTAGGGGAAGTTTTCGGCTGAACCAGCCAACTCCCAAATTGTGTTTTCTGAAAGAGCCCAACCAATTCTTGATCCCGGGCTTATCATTTCAAATATTTTATGAATGCATGCAGGGTTTTCTGAAGTGTCTCACATTAAAATTAAATTCTGATAATACTACTGTGATTATTGACAAATCTGGCTACTAAAGAGCCTTAGATCTGTAAACACTGTAAATTGTTTAGCTGACTTAGGGTTTTCAGTTTTTTTTTGGTACATTTTACTTCTGGGTTTTCTGTTTTTGCCATTGCAGGTTGCAGGGTTTTCTAAAGATTTCCGAGGGTTTGATCAGATCTTTGCTATTGCTCAGGGTTTCATTGTGTTACAAGGGCATTTTGAATTTTTTTTGGAGGCAAATCTACATTTCCACAACCTTCAATCGCTCAGCTGCACAGGGCATACTTTCCTCTGCATGAATTCATTTTTATTTTGTTACGCTGGCTATTCCAGCTTCTACGCATCTCTCACGTTTTTAATCTACACGCAGTCTTTTTCTCCGCCTGCAGCTGCTCCTCCCCGTGGCTTTCCTTTCCCCTGCCGTCGACTACACCTGCAATTACAATTACAACTCAAAATATATATATATTAAAAAAAAAACGTAGCTCCCATTGACCCTGAGTTTCCCATCAGTGGCCGAGCGAGCCAGAAACGCTTCCATCGAGCAAGTTTTCTCTCTTTCCGCCCTCCTCTCGTCTGATCATCGAGCTGCTCATTTTCCTCACGCAACTCCTCAGCAATCTGCTTGCGTCAAGCTCCCTCGTATCCCTCTCCTCGTTGTTGCTTACCCTCTGCAGCGCGTCCATATCCCTCACGCAGTCACTTGTGTGTTTGACTCTTCACGTTGCACTTCTTCTGCCTCCTTCTGCCATAGAAACTCGTCCAAGCCTGCGGGTTTGAAGGTTAACGTATCATATTTTTTGATAGATCTTTCAGGTTCTGCGCAGTTTCTTTGTGTCAATGCGTTAGCAGCTCAATTGTGCGTGGGTTTTTTCTAAGTTCGAGCCTCCTCTGCCTGCGTCCGTCCAGCCTCGTCATTCGCTTCACTGTCGCTGCAAACCTGCTATCGATTCCTGCACTGCACACAAAATAGCTAAAACAAAAAAAAAAAGTCTTTCAATACACGAGCCAGGTAATGCGTTTTGGTATTGTTACGTGCGTGGACGAAATTGTATGCGTGAGTTTTTTCCTTCAGGGTCAGCGTTAATTTTTTTCCTTCAATTTTCCTTCAGCCGTAGCATTTGCGGCTAGGGTTCTTTGTTATAGTCGTTCCAAGTTCCGACTTTCGGTTTTAGTTTGAAGCGTTTCGAATTTTTTTTGTTACATCTCATAATGTAGCTTAGGGATTAAGCGTAAGTTATCAGATCCTATATGGTAAGTCGTAAAATAATTTGATTGTAGTTTAGTTCTTTTCTTTTTTTTTGATTTTTTATTATTTGTATTTAGTTAGTGTTAAAATATAATGTATACTTTAGTTCATTTAGTTATTTAGTTTAGATTAATTGTTAGTTTGATTTGGAATATCAAAAACAGCATAAAATTTAAAAAATAAAAAATAAATAATAAATAAAGCCCTTAAAAAAAAGGGGGCCTCTTTTATTTTAATAGATGTTGAGTTTAGTTTTTATTTATAGTTTAGGATTGATTTGTACCAAAGTTAATCTAAAAAAATAAAAATAAAATAAAAGTTAATTTTTCTAGTTTGTTTTTTCTTCATATAGATTTGAACTTTTTTCTTAACTTTAAACCAATAAAATATATATATAATATATATTATTTGGAAAATTCATTTTTGTGGTATTTTCCTATAGCTAAACGCACTTAAAATGTTTATTTATAAGTTGGCTATATGAAAGTGGTCGTTGGTCAGCATCTAAATTTTATAATCATTTAAAGCATTTAATTTTTCTTTAAGTTTAATTGTTGGATCATCATTAAAGCATTGTGAATTTACTGGATATCTTGCATTGCTTGGGTTATTTGATAATAAATGTTTGTTTTACTGGTCTATTAAACTTAACAAAATCAATTTAGTGCTTGTTTCTTCGTGTCTCCCAAACCAACTGGTCCACAATTGGTCATCCATTGTCCCATATGGTCTACCCCCCTTAGCCGCAGGAGACAGGCTTAAACGGAGAGATCGGGGATCAGGGTGACAGCCCCCGGTCTGAGCGTTGTCGTGACAATCTGTGCGACAACAGAGGGCCAAGAGCATCATCCTTGATGGGATCAAGGACCATGTAGTACCACACATTGCCAAGAAGGAAATGACATATCAGATGTGGGAGGCCTTATAGAAATTGTACCAACATACTTCTGTGCAGAGAAGAATGTTACTAGAAAATCAGATGAGGTCATACCAAATGAAGAAGGGAGAACCGATCGACACCTTCCTCGGTGGACTGAATGAGATTCGAGATCAGTTGATTTCCATAGTGGTCACGCCAGATCAGGAATTAATGGTGAGGACAGCACTGAATGCAGTGTCAGAAGACTAGGAGGTATTTGCCAGAGTATGTTGGGCAGAGGGGCCCTTCCACCTTGGGAGGAGATGTGGGCGGCTCTTCGCCAAGAAGAGATCAGACGGCAGACAAAGGCAGGAAGCAACAGTAAGGGGATGAGAGTCAAAAAGGAGGAGAATGATATTGCCCTAGCATCTAAGGGAAAGCAAGAAAAACAGAAGAAGAAGGATCTCTCTAAGATCAAGTGCTTCCACTGTGGGGTGTTGGGTCATTATGTGACCCAGTGTCCAAGGAAGAAAAGTAAGGGAAAGTCTTCTGAGACTAAGGCAGCGCCAGCAAGCGCAGAGAAGGAAGTGGAGACAGACGATGACTGTGCCATGAGTGCACACGCATCACTTGAGCGGAAGTGGGGAGACATCAAGCTGTAGTCAAATGGACTACAGGCAATGAGGGGCAGGATCCTCGAGGTACCCAGTGTCTTGGATTACACCTTGCTACGGGAGCCCCGTTAAGGAGTAAAAAGACTGGCGGATGTGGGTAAAGACGGATGCGGATGGAGCAGCAAAGAGAGCTATAGTGCAGAATTCCCAGGACAGCGCGAAGCTAGCAAGCTGCAATAGTGTGAGAGGAACGAGAGTGTTGCATCGGTCCAAGATGGCACAGAGAGGTGTGCAACGATGCGAGATGCATGGAGCTGTTGCAGCAGCGTAGAGGTCAAAGAGGACGCACTTGTCAGTGGCAAAGGGAACTTCAGTATCAGTGGGTGTCTCTAGCCCACCAGAGAGGTCAGAGTTCGGAGATCAGTTACTTACTTCTCAGTAACTAAGTTGCAATGCAGCAGTGGGCAACACGATGCAACATGATGAGAGGAGATACAGTGCAGATGCAGCAGTGGCAATGACAAAGCCATGGGCAGCAGTACAGGATGCAGCAGTGCAGAGGATGATGGGCAGCGGGCCTAGCATCAACACAGGGACCGATGCAAGATGATCAAGGTGATACTCAGTGAGGAGTATTGCTAGAGCACAGTCCTTGCTAAGAGGGAGTGTTGATTTGGGTTAGCATCGAATGTGCTCTAGCCACGTAATTTGGTGGAGAGGTTGAGGAACATGAGATCTCCAATACCCAGAAAGGGTTTGGGCAGCTTCTAAACAGTTTCAGAAATATTAAAATAATTAATATTTTTAATGGAGTTCCTAAGTCTAAACTAAGGAAAATTAAAATATTAATGTGGATTAATATAAAACTATGTTAGAATGGTCCAAAAGACATGGATCAAGCCAGATCTAATCTTAGCCGTTGATTAGGGACTTAATCTCGGCTGTTGATATGTCAGCGAGAAAAGTATAAGAGGCTTGAGGGTCACTTGGAGAGACACCAGATGATCAGTCATTCTATTCTCTAAAGCGAGGTTTGCTAAGAGAGATAGAATCAGTGATCAAAGTTGCAACTGAGTTGCAGTGAGTACAAAGAGACAGAGAGGTAGAGATAGTGTCGGGAGATCAGCGCAGGAGCCAGAGAGAGTGACACAAAACCAGCCAGGGCTCACGTAGGGCCACGCAGAGGCAGCCAGGAGTTGCGCAGTGCTTCAGAGAGGCCAATGTTGCTGACGCAAAGGGCCAGAACGCTGACACAGGCCCATTCAGGGTGATGCAGGGCCAACGCTGGGCAGAGAGAGGCTAACACAGTCCAGAAAGGCAAACGATGGGGTTTCTGGGGCAGATTGGAGCTAAGGAGTTGCCAGAGGGTTTATTCGGGGTTTCAACCGGGACATTTGTCTCAGACTGAGAGGTACTACTACCAAGGGCATTCTCTGTTGGGTAAGCCGGATTTGGCACCCAGATTGTACTTTGAAGTTGCTTAATAAGAAAACCCTCAGATAGCTACACCGATTTTCGGCATTGGGTTTTTCTGGGGACATTGGTCCAAAAATAGTAGTGTCATTTTGTGTGCTTGTTTCTGTTTCCTTCAGTTGATGATCTGTAATATGTTGAGCATGCACTAGTGTTTATTTTCAGTATTTACATTGTAAATAACTTGTTAAGTAACCGAACAAGTAGGTAGGAATAAATCAGTAAAGTGCATGGAGTGTTTCTAACTGGTAGACTTAGAAACTTCAACAAGAACACACCAAGAAATCAAGATTTCGACTTTCTAGGGCTGGGTTTGCTGAGAAAGTTGAAAGAGTGATCAAAGTTGCAGCTGAGGGGTAGTGAATACAGAACTAGAGAGGCAGAGATAGCACTGGGAGGATCAGCGCAGTAGCCGGAGAGAGGGACGCAGAACTAGCCAAGGCTCACACAGAGGCAGCCAGGAGTTGCGCAGTGCCTCAGAGGGCCAGCGTGAGTGACGCAGAGGGCCAGAGGCTGACGCAGTGCCTCTAGAGGCTGATGCAGTCCATGCCAGAGTGACGTTGGGCTAACGCTGAGCCAGAGAGAGCTGGCACAATCCCTAGAGGCTGACTTTGCGGTTTCGTAGGGCAGATTGGAGTTGTGGAGTTGTTGGAGTGTTTATCCGGGGTTTTAGCCGTAATATTTGCTTCCGAGTAAAGAGGTACTACTGCCGAGATTTTTCTCTGTTGGGTGAGTCGGATTTGGCACCCAGATTGTATTCTGAAACTGCTTAATAAATCAAACCCTCAGATAGCTGCACCGATATTCCTGCATTGGGTTTTTCCGAGGACATTAATCCAAAAACAATGTTGTCACTTGTGTGCTTGTTTCTGTTTCCTTCAGTTGATGATCTATAATGTGTTGAGCATGTACTTGTATTTATTTCCAGTATTTACATGGTAAATAACTTGTTAATTAACAGAACAAGTAGGTGGGAATAAATCAGTAAAGTACATGAAGGGTTTCTAACGGATAGACTTAGAAATTCCAACATGGTATCAGAGGGAGGTTGCAAACCATAGGAGAACTAAGGACATCGGCTGAGTAGAGCAGCAATAACAAAAAACAGTTGTCCCGAGTGACAAGTTGTTCCTAGCAGAGTAGTAGCAATGAATGGGTGACACAGTGCCTGCATCATCAAGTTTGAGCCAAGAAGAGGCAACGCAGAGGTTGAACGAGGCAAAGACAGGCTCACGCAGAGCCACGCAGAGGCCTGGAGGGTTGACGCAGTTGGCTGAGGAAGTTGATTTGACGATGTCAGGATTGCACAGAGCCTAAGAGCTCTAACCTTCAATTTGCTGGGGTTTAGGAGGCTGTGGGTAAGTTGCAAAGTGGAGCTGGTGGGGTACTGTAGTCAGAACAATACCTAACAAGGCAAGGCTAAGGAGGAGGGAGTTGCTATCGAGGATTTCTAGGCAAGAATCCAAATTAGTGGTGCAGTTGCACTAACAATCAAAGTGGGGGCATCTCAACATTGGCAGAAGGATTTCCAGGAGGGAAATTGAGGCTCGGAGGGAGTCACATCAAGAAATTTCAGGGGAGAAGTAGAGGAGCAACGAGATGGCAGTAAACGAGGTAAGACACCAAGACAGACTGGACGGAGCCTCAAACTTCGTAGTTTGGAAGGCCAGAATCTTACCTGTTGTAGACAGGAATCGTGTCAAGCACTTCAACTTGACGACGATAGCAATCCCAGTTGACCCAGTTGATAACGACAAGTATGAGGAGGCAATGGCGAGGGCCAAGAGCATCATTTTTTACAGGGTCAAGGACCATGTAGTACCACATATTGCTGAAAAGGACACGACAAATGAGATGTGGGAGGCCTTAAAGAAATTGTAGCAGCATACTTCTATGTAGAGAAGGATGTTACTAGAAAATCAACTACGGTCATTCCAGATGCAGAAGGGAGAACAGATCGACCCCTTCCTCGGTCGATTGAAGGAGATTTGGAATCAGTTGACTTCCATAGGAGCCACGCCGGATCAAGAATTGATGGTGAGAACAACCCTAAACACAGTCTCAGAAGACTGGGAGGTGTTTGTCCAGAGCATACTGAGCAAGGAAACCCTTCTAAATTGAGAGGAAATGTGGGCGGCTCTTCACCAAGAAGAGATCAGAAAGCTGAGCAAGGCGGGGAGCAGCGACAAGGGGATCGAAATCAAGAAGGAGGAGGAGGTGGATGCTGCCCTAGCATCTGAGGGAAAGCAAGAGAAACAGAAAAAGAAAGACCTCTCCAAGGTCAAATTCTTCCACTATGGGGAGTTGGGTCATTATGCGACCGAGTGTCCAAGGAAGAAGAGCAAGGGAGAGGCCTCCGAGACCAAAGTTGCACCAACAACGGTAGAGAAGTGGAGACAGATGATGACTGTGCCATGAGTGCACACACACCACTTGAGCAGAAGTGGGGAGATATCAAGTTGTAGTCAGATGGACTATAGGCGATGAGGGGAAAGATCCTCGAGGTACCCAACCTCTTGGATTAGACCTTGCTACAGGAGCCCCGAAGAGGAGTAGCAGTATTGGCGGATGTGGATGGAGCGACAGAGGGAGCTACAGTGCAGGATTCCCAGGACAGCGTGAGGCAACAGTGTGAGAAGCACAGGAGTGTTGCAATAGTGCAAGATGGCACAAAGAGGTGTGCAACGGTGCGAGATACAAGGAGTTGTTACAGCAACGTAGAGGTCGAAGAGGGAGCACTTGTCAGCGACAGAGGGAGTTTCAGCATCGAGGGTGTCTCTAGCCTGACAAAGATGTCAGAGTTGGGAGATCAGTGACTTACTTTTCAGTAACTAGGTTGCAAAGCAGTAGTTACCAGTGACAATGCAACGGGTAACACGATGCAACAGGATGAGAGGGAGTTGCAGTACAGATGAAGCAGTGGTAGTGGCGGGGCCATGGGTAGCAGTACAGGATGCAGCAGTGCAGATTATGGGCAGCAGGCTTAGCATCAGCACAGAGACCGATGTCGAATGATCAGGGTGATACTCAATGAGGAGTATTGCTAGAGCACAGTCCTCGCTAAGAGGGAGTGTTGATTTGGGGTAGCATCGGATGTGCTCTAGCCATGAAAATTGGTGGAGAGGCTAAGGCGCATGAGATCTCCAATACCCAGAAAAGGTTTTGGCAGATTCTAAACAGTTTCAGAAATATTAAAATAATTAATATTTTTAATGGAGTCCCTAAGTCTAAACTTAGGGAAAATAAAATATTAATGTGAATTAATATAAAATTGTGTTAGAATGGTCCAAAACTCATGGATCAAGCCAGATCTAATCTTAGACGTTGATTAGGGACTTAATCTCGACCATTGATTTGTCAACGAGAAAAGTATAAGAGGAGGCTTGAGGGTCACTTGGAGAACACACCAAGAGATCAAGATGTCGACTTTCTGGGGCTGGGTTTGCTGAGAAAGTTGAGAGAGTGATCAGAGTTGCACTGAGGGGTAGTGAATGCAGAAGCAAGGAGGCAGAGATAGCACAAGGAGGATTAGCGCAGTAGCCAGAGACAGTGACGCAGAACCAGCGAGGGCTTACACAGAGGCAGCCAAGAGTTGCGCAATGCCTCCGAGGGCCAGCGTGAGTGATGCAGAGGGCCAGAGGACTGGCGCACTGCCTCCAGAGGCTGACACAAGCCAAGCCAGAGTGACGTTGGGCTAACGTTGAGCCAGAGAGAGTTGTTGCAGTCCCAGAGGCTGACGCTAGGGCTTCGTGGGATAGATTGGAGCTGTGGAGCTGCCGGAGTGTTTATCTGGGGTTTCAACCAGAAGATTTCCTTCCGAGTAGAGAGGTACTAGCGCGACGACTTTTCTCTGTTGGGTGAGCCGGATTTGGCACCCAGATTGTATTATGAAACTGCTTAATAAATCAAACCCTCAAATAGCTGCACTGGTTTTCCCGCATTGGGTTTTTCTGAGGACATTAGTCCAAAAGCAACGTGTCACTTGTATGCTTGTTTCTATTTCCTTCTGTTGATGATTTGTAATGTGTTGAGCATGTACTTTTATTTATTTCCAGTATTTACATGGTAAATAACTTGTTAATTAATAGAACAAGTAGGTAGGAATAAATCAGTAAAGCACATGAAGGGCTTCTAACAGATAGACTTAGAAATTCCAACACTTATCAAGTTATTTATCATATAATTGATCTGATTTCTTGTGATTCTCACCATGAGGTGTGAACTTGTCCATTTTGTGAGATAGTACTAATTTTTCACAACAAATAACTAGTCTTGAGTCTCACCTACTAATTCTCTCTTTGATAATCTAACTTTTAGCACATTAACCACTATGCCAGCCTTTCAGATTGCGGCTCTTGTTGGTTCTAGATTGGGTGTATTAAGCATATTGAAAAGTACAAATCCTTGTTTATTTTTGTCTATGTCTTTTATGAGAAGGATGCCCAACAAGATGCTTTATTTCTAATTTTTAGGTCACTCTTAATAATATTACTATTATGTTCTTCAGTTGCCACAGATGATTCTTTGCATGAATTCTTGGATAGCTATCTTTAGTTTAGGAGAAGATGGTATGACTTACCTCATCAAAGCCGAAATGGGTCAATGGCTAGTGCGGTAGTTGGAGATCACGAGCTAAGCCAACGTGTCTTCATGGTTCTGTATCGCATGTCAAATTCCCATCTCTGATGCCCTTGATTTTCCTGTCAGTTTCTTTTTTGTGCTTAAAATTTACCACATTTTAAGTTTTTTTTTGTATTTTGATGAGTCTTATACAGGTCTTATAAGAGTTGCTCCCAAGTCTTATACGAGTCGACGAGTCGATGCCGTGAAGAGTCTTATTCGAGTACGAGTCGTGCAACATTGGCTTCAGGTAAGAAAGGTATGTTTGTTGATTATTGTGAAAAATTTGAAGCTTACAGAATATATGTACCTGGACAAAGAAATATAGAGTTTAGCAGGAATTTAACATTTGATGAAGATGTGGCTCTTGGAAAGGCAACATACACTCCTCTTCCTCCTGCGAATGTTGACAGTCAAGATGATGCATTTGAGATATAAGAAAATCATGAACCTAAAATTAATCCTGTTAATGAACCCATGGATCCCATGGATCCTTTGGATCCTTCTCCATGTGATCCTCCTGCTAAAAGGAGACCTGTATGTCTTTGTGACACCCTTCAAGATGCTAATAAACATGTTGCTCCTAGAGGAACCTTCGAAGAGAGCAAGAAACGATGTCGGTTCCAAAGATATGTTGTAGCCATGAGCAACATTATTCAAGTTGAACCATGAACTTTTGAAGAAGCTATCAAGGCTCAAGTGTGGAAAAATGCAATGGTTGAAGAATATGAGTCCATCATTCATAATGATGTATGGGAAGTGGTTCCAAGACCCCAAGGTAAATTTGTTGTGTCTTCTAAATGGTTGTATAAAATTAAACATGGTGTTGATGGCAGTATTGAAAAATATAAAGCCAAATTTGTGGCTAGAGAGTTCTCTCAGACGAGGGAATAGACTATGATGAAATCTTTGCACCTGTTGCCCATTATACAACCATGTGATCTATTGTGGCTCTAGCTACAAGCCAAGGATGGTCTCTTCACCAAATGGATGTGAACACTGCTTTTCTGCATGGCTTCCTCAAGGAAGAGGTATTTTGAAGTAGCCAAAAGGCTTTAAAGCACATGACCAGAAAACTCGTGTGTAGACTGAAGAAAGCCCTCTATGGTTTGAAGCAAGCTCCAAGAGCTTGGTATGCCCACATTGATAGCTTCTTGATGAAGCCTAGTTTTAGCAGAAGCAATGTTGATCCAAATCTCTACTTCAAAATTGTACAAGGTATGCCTTCGATTTTGATATTATATATTGATGACTTATTTTTTACTGGTGGAGAACCCCTTATGCTCCAGTGTAAGAGGGAGTTAGCCTCTGAATTTGAAATGAAAGATCTTCATTTGATGCACTACTTTCTACGTCTTGAAGTATGGAAGATACCTGAACCTGATTTGGAAAATTCTTCTGAGTATCGACCACTGATTGGGGCATTGATGCTCTTAGTGAACATTAGACCAGACATATGTTTTGCGGTCAATACTCTAAACCAATACATGATTAAACCATCTCATGAACACTAGATAGTTGCAAAGCATGTGTTGAGATACCTGCATCGGACTACATGGTATTCTAATTTTCATTAAGTTGGTAACTCTGTTAATAGAAAAAGCACATTTGGATGTTGCTTTAGCTTGGGATCTGCCATGATATCTTGGATGAGCAGAAAAGAAAGTCTTTAGCCCTTAGCGCAACTGAAGTTGAGTACATTGTTGCTAGCATGGCTAGCTATGTAATGTCCCTTCCTAAAAATTTTCCCAAGGTGAGGAGAAAATCAATTTTGGCAATTTTGTTATTTTTGGCTTTAGGCAAATTTGATGGGAGAACTTAAGAGAAAGGGGGGTCAATGTGATTTTAGTGGATTGTGGGAGCCACTCACCCACCCAAAAAATATGCACCCCATGAAGGCAATTTGAATTTCCTAAGTGGGGATCGAAATATTTGATGGGACCCACATGGGGCCCAAGGGAGCAAGCATAAATAGGAGGAAGTGAGAAGCATTTAGGACCTTTTGATCATTTGAGAATTTCATTGTTGCTTTGGTTGTTTAGTTAACCTACAAGTGTTGTTCAGCACAAGAGCTTCCCAAGGAGTAAAGCTCATCCCTCTCTTCGATGGTCTTCAAGTGCCACCCTAGGAGGGCTTCCATTGTCCACATCGAGTTGCCATTTTTGGAGAGGAGAATTTGCAGTAGGATAGTTAGTTAAACACCCAGTTCGAACTGCTGATTGAAGAGACTGCGTCATCCTCACTCAAGACTGCACAGTCACTAGAGGGGGACTCTTGGTTGGAGGTTTAACCGGAGGATTTAGGAGCTGGGTTGTGGAGAGATTGTTGGGAGTCTGATTTGGGAAGGTTTCTAGCTTTGTGGCAGCAAGTTACAGCAGTTTCAGGTGCAGGTAGTGAGAACCAGTGTTGGAGAAGGGCCAATCCCCAAGGGGTCGAAATTGGCATGTCAAAACCAGGCAAAACACTTTCTGGGTTTTTCTGGGTTTTTGGAGAGGAGTACATCCCCAAAGTTGTAGAAATTTCTGGGTTGTTTTGAGGGGGTAAATCAGATCCTGAAGTCAGCCAGCATAGCAGTGTCGAGGGGACAGCGCAGTATCCGGGAGCAGCAAAGATTACAACAGCTGGACACTTTTGTATCATCCACCTGAGGCTTGTAGCTTGCCTTGTGCAAGCCCAGGTGCACTCCTTCCATCTTCTATTGTACTCCAACAATTATAATTAATAAAAATTGGCCAATTTGGTGTTCCAGGCAAAATTTCTGTTTACATTTGTGTTTACTAAGTAAATTTATGTGTGGAAATTATTGCATGTCTCTTGTTATCACTATAAATTTCTATTTGGAATATTACAGTGGTATCGGAACATGTTCTTGGCCAAAGTGGGAAACAAGAGCGGGTGATGCCACCAAGATACCAAGGACTAGTTTTCCAGAGAGGCTGTGGTAGAGGCAGAGGCAGGGGTCGAGGTAGAGAAGAGGGGCCAGACCCATTTTCAGACACTAAAGTGGATAACATTAGAGGCCGGATGGAGAACCAGGAAGAGAATGAGCAACCCAGACAAAGGAACATGGACCAGGTCTTAGAGGAGTTGCTGAGGAGCAACTAACAGTTGATGAGACAAGGGCAGTTGATTATGGACATGATGCAGCAAGTTATGGGCCTACAGATGGGTGGAAGGCTGGAAGGAGAACCTCAAGGTGAAGGGAGTTCTAGAGCGGGAGGAGGCAGTCGTACCTATCAGCCTCCACACTCCCCACAACATGGGCAAGCTGATCGCACCACAATGCCCCATTTCATGGAGGTGGTTGAGCCAGAGAGAGAGCCAGACCTAGTTGCTGATTTGGTACATTCTATTGCATCGGGCATTGATGAGTATGAGGGGCTGGATGGTCGGATTAAGAGGGTGATGTCTTTTGGAGAGTACATCCACCTCAAGGATAGCCGCGCTACTGGGGCTGGAGACCACTATAGGGGAGGAGCATCCAACAAAGATATGCAGAAGCTATCGAGGAAGATCACACTCCCAAATTTCGATGGGTCGGCAAAGAGCTCAGCTAGGGCATGGATCCAGAAACTTGACACATACTTTCACCTGAATCCCATGAGGGAAGCTGAAGACATACGCTTTGCCACCCTTCACTAGGAGGGCGATGCCCAGGAGTGGTGGTACCATGGGTTGATTACGTTGGCGCACCTTCACATCACTACTTATATAGAGTTCACTAGGAGATTGTTGGAGAGATTTGAAAGGAAGGATCTGGAGCTATATTTATGAGAGATGGCCCACTTGAGACAAATTGGCAACGCAGAGGTCTACATTACAGAGTTCCAGAGACTTGCGGTGATGGTGACCGATATTTCAGAGGTACGGCTGATCATGTTGTTTGTGGAGGGGATTGTTGAGCCTCTACATGGCTAGGCGAGAGATTACAAGCCCACATCACTACGTGATGCCATTTCTAGGACCCGCAACATGATTGATGCAGTGCTCATGAACCGGGCTTTTGTTTCCACAAGACCCACAGCTCCATCGGTGAAAAAAGATGCGAGGCCGCCTCAGAGAGATGGAGGATGTAGCCAGTTGGATGATGACACCTGGAGGGACCCTAGGAGGAGGAGGTTGTGCTTCACGTGGCAGGAGCCTTGGGCACAAGTGTACCAAGGGCAAAGCCCATTTCATCGAGGTGTTCTAGAATAGTGAGCCTGAGGAGGAGGAGCCTCTGGCAGGAGAGGAGGCAGAAGATGAGGGGGGGCCATCATCAGGAGGGCCACCACCAACACCACCTAGAGGAGGGTCGTTTGCCCCAACCAGGGGAGTCCTCGCTTCACTTCGAGGTGTGCCGAAGTATTTGACACTCAGGATCAAGGGGATTGTACAAGGGCAACGTGTGTCAGTCCTGGTTGATAGTGGGGCCACCCATAATTTTATGGATGCCCAGATGGTGGAGCGTAGGGGCATCCAGACAGCCACATTTGAGGGGTTCTCAGTTTTGGTACCTGGAGACCGCACCATGCAGTGTACCAAGTATGTATCCGAGTTGACCTTGAAGATGGGGAACTACTCAATCACTGCCTATTTCTTCATGGTTGATGTCCCAGACACTAATATGTTGTTGGGTGTCCAATGGTTGTATGCGTTGGGGAAGGTCACAACTAATTGGCAAAAGCTTGAGATGGAGTTCCGGGGTCCGGATGGGAAGCCCGTAATACTAAGGGGCATGCACGCTTATCCCCCTCAGACAGTTTCAGCCGACTGGATGGAGGCAAATCTGCGCCATGGAGATGTGGAGTGGGCAACTGAGCTATAGATTTCAGAGTTGGGGACAAAGACACAAGTCATACATCCAGATATAATAGCCCTGTTGGAGAAGCATCGGGGGGGTTTTGGGGATGTCCTACCAAGTAGACTGCCAGACCATGGATTTGAGCACACCATTGAGCTAGAGGAGGGTGTGAACGCAATCATCACCACCTCTTATAGGCACCCAAAGGCCTATAAGGATGAGATAGAGCGGGCCATTCAGGAGTTGTTGAGGTTGGGGCACATCAGGCCTAGTTCGAGTCCATTTGCTTCTTTTGTGGTGCTGGTGAAGAGGAAAGATGGGACGCTGCACATGTGCATAGACTACCAAGCTCTCAATAAAAAGACCTTAAGGAATAGGTACCCCATCTCGCGCATAGATGAGTTGATGGAAGAGCTTAGGGGAGCTAAATACTTCTCTAAGATAGATCTTCCCTTAGGGTACCACCAGATTCGCATGAGGGAGCCGGATATCTCGAAGACTACTTTTCGTTGCCATTACGAACACTTTGAGTTCTTGGTGATGCCCCTTGGGCTAACCAATGCTCTAGCCACATCCCAGCACTGTATGAATCACGTGTTTTGTAGATAGCTGAGACGTTTTGTTCTAGTCTTCTTCAACGACATACTCATTTACAACTAAACATGGGAGGAACATCTTCAACATTTGGAGGTACTCTGCATACTTGAGGAGGAGCATCTGTATGCAAAGTTGTCCAAATGTGAGTTTGGGCTAACAGAGATGTTGTACTTAGGGCATGTGATTAGGGAGGATGGAGTGAAGGTGCACCAGGAGAAGATTCAGGCAATTCTAGATTGGCCCACACCCACGAACGTGACGAAGTTGAGGGGCTTCCTGGGCATTTGTACGTACTACCAGAGATTTGTGAGAGGATTCTCATAGTTTGCAACATCTCTTACGAATTTGATGAAGAGGGGAGCTTTTGTGTGGACACAGGTGGTAAAGGAGGCCTTCACGCGGCCATTTGTGCTGGAGTGCGGTGCGTCTGGTGAAGGGATTGGGGCCGTTTTGACACAGGGGGGCATCCTATTGCATTTCAGAGTAGGTAATTGCAACCTCACGAGCGGTTGTACTCTGTGTACGACAAGGAGATGTTGGCAGTGATGCATGCGCTGGTCAAATTCAGACAGTATTTAGTGGGCAACCATTTCAAAGTGAAGATGGATCACAACAGTTTTTGCTTCCTCCGTGAGCAGCAGTCATTAGAGGAGAGGCAACAAAAATGGGTGCGTAAGCTCCAGGCTTACGACTTTGAGATAGAGTATGTGAAGGGAAAACACAACGTGGTAGCTGATGCCCTCTCTAGGAGGCCCACAACTCTATCTTTGATGGATGTCACACAGGATTGGATGGCTCAACCATTGGTTGAGTACTCCAAGGATAGACAAGCATGCGACATTTTCGATGGCATGCACCGAGATGACTGATTCCTGGTGATGGACGATGTGATCTACTACAAGGACCATAACTACTTGGTGCTAGGATCTCAGCTGAAGGAAAGGATCATGCAGGCAACCCATGCTTCTTCGCTAGCAGGGCACCCAGGTTTCCTCAAGACATACCATACCATCATGGAGAGGTTCTCCTAGCAGGGACTTAAAGGGCATGTGCTGAAACATGTGAGAAAGTGCATGGATTGCCAGAGGAACAAAGTGGAGTTGAGTCACCCAGCCGGTTTGCTACAACCGCTCCCCATTCTGGAGAGGAACTGGGAGAGCATATCCATGGATTTCATCACGGGACTTCTAGCAGCACAGGGGCGAGACTGCATCTATGTTGTGGTCAATAGACTGACCAAGTTCGCCCACTTCTTTGCTATTTCATCGAGATCTTCAACTTCCGAGGTGGCCGAGTTGTTCTTTCGAGAGGTTTTCTGGTTGCATGGTCTCCCCAAGACCATTGTGAGTGACAGGGACAGCAAATTTATGGGGGCTTTTTGGCAGGAGTTATTTCAATTAGTGGGTACAAAACTTACACCCAGCACTGGCTATCATCCCCAAACTGACGGACAAACAGAGATTGTGAACAAGTGGCTAGGAGGGTACCTGCGCAACTATGTGACTGGACAGCAAAGAGCATGGGTCAAGTGGCTACACCTTGGGGAATTCTACTACAACACGACTTATCACATGTCCATCGGTATGACCCCTTTCGGAGCACTTTATGGGTATGATGCACTTTCTTTTTCTGACATGGTGTTTGGAGATAGAAGGGCCCCAGGGGCAAAGGATTGGGTTCAAGAGAACCAGGAGATTCTCCAAGCTCTCAAGAACAACTTGCAGGTGGCCCAGAATCAGCAAAAGGTCTATGCTGATAAACACAGGGTGGAGAGACACTTTGAGGTAGGCGACATGTTCTACTTATGCCTACAGCCATACAGGCAATATTCTCTCAAGCAGAAAGGGGCAAAGAAGCTTCGCCCACAGATTTACAGGTCGTATAAGGTGGTACGAAACGAATTAGAGCTACCTAAGGATAATCGGATTCACAATGTGTTCCACGTTTCATGCCTGAAAAAGGCATCGGGGTAGCATATCACAGCAGCGGTTGAGTTGCCTCCCTTGCATAATGAGGGGCACTTGGTTTTGACACCTGAGATCATATTGGAGACTTGGGAGAAGAAGTTGAGGAACAGGGTGATCCGAGAGTACCTAGTCAAATGGAAGGATTTGCCAAAAGAGGATGCCACGTGGGAAAGTGAACAAATCTTGCAGCATCTAGTTTTTCAGTTTCTTGGGGACAAGCAACATTCGGGAGGGGAGGACTGTAATGTCCCTTGCTAATAATTTTCCCAAGGTGAGGAGAAAATCAATTTTAGCAATTTTGTTATTTTTGGCTTTAGGCAAATTTAATGGGAGAACTTAGGAGAAAGGGGGGTCTATGTTCTTTTAGTGGATTATGGGGGCACTCACCCACCCAAAAATATGCACCCCATGAAGGCAATTCGAATTTCCTAAGCGGGATCGAAATATTTGATGGGACCCACGTGGGGCCCAAGGGAGAAAGCCTAAATAGGAGGAAGTGAGCAACATTTGGAGCCTTTTGATCATTTGAGAATTTCATTTTTGCTTTGGTTGTTTGGCTAAGATACAAGTATTGTTCAACACAGGAGCTTCCCAAGGAATGAAGTTCATCCCTCTCTTCGGTGGACTTCGAGCGGAGGGCTTCCATTGTCCACATCGAGTTGCCATTTTTGGAGAGGAAAATTTGCAGTAGGATAGTCAGTTAAACACCTAGTTCGGACTGTTGATTAAAGAGATTGCATCATCCTCACTCAGGACTGCGCAGTCACTAGATGGGGACTCTTGGTTGGAGGTTTAACTGGAGGATTTGGGAGCTGGATTGTGGAGAGATTGGTGGGAGTCTGATTTGGGAAAGTTTCTAGCTTTGTGGCAACAAGTTACAGTAGTTTCAGGTGCAGGCAGTGAGAACTAGCATTGGAGGAGGGCCAATCCCCAAGGGGTCGAAATTGGCATGTCAGAACTAGGCAAAACCATTTCTGGGTTTTTCTAGGTTTTGGAGTACATCCCCAAAGTTGCAGAAATTTTTGGGTTGTTTTGAGGGGGTAAATCAAAGCCTAAAGTCAGGCAACAACGCGGTTTTGAGGGGGCAGCGCAGTATTCCGAGAGTAGCAAAGATTACAGCAGCTAGGCACTTTTGTAGCATCCACCTGAGGCTTCTAGCTTGCCTTGTGCAAGCCCAGGTGCACTCCTTCCATCTTCTATTGTATTCCAGCGATTATAATTAATAAAAATTGGCCAATTTAGTGTTCCGGGTAGAATTTCTGTTTACATGTGTGTTTACTGAGTAAATTTTTGTGTTGCAATTATTGCATGTCTTTTGTTATCACTGTAAATTTCTATTTGGAATATTACAAGTTGTGAGGCAATATGCTTGAGCAAGCTCTTTTCGGGAGTTGTTTGAGCATGTGCTAGATATGACAATAATATCCTATGACAATAAGAGTGGAATTCAACTTGCAGAAAATCCCGTGTTCCATGGCTAGTCCAAGCAAATTGAGATCAAATATCACTATATCTAGGATATGGTGCAAAGAGGAGTAGTGAGGCTCCATCATATTGTGACCATAGTATTCAAAATCGAACAGTTTGAACCATAAACTAATCAAATCGACTAGTTCATTAGCCCAAGTCGTCGAAGCGATTGAAAAATCGGGTTATTTGAGCAGACCCCCCAGTTTTTTGGTATTACCGGGCATAAACCGGCCGGCTTATGATGGAACCAGCCGGTTTTCCAATAAACCAACTGGTTCCGTCATAAACAGGTTGGTTTATCGCTAGGCAGGTCGCAGACTCCACAAAATGTGGTTTTGTGAGTCTTGAAGCGGTTTTGTTGAAGAATGTAACTAGCTTCGGTCTTCATAAATGTATTTATGTCACAATATATCGTATTTGTCAAAAGAAAGAAAATGAAATTTTATTTTATTAAAATTGACTTATTAAAGCATGGGTTTCATGCTTGGGTCAATTGTTTTTAGGTCAAAGCCTCCATTGTAGGCTTCTATGGTTTGTGTCAAATGTCCTTGCCCATGTCATAATGTAGAGAACCCTTCTTGGGAATTATTTGTCAAGAAAGAATTTATTTTCTATTAAAATAAGTCATCTAGGCCTCCTCCACCAAGTCGGCCTCAAACTGGACAAGTCGGCCTAAACTGGGCAACAAAATCACTATATAAAGGCAACAACTCGACCTAACTTGGGACTCACTCACAACAAGTTCGATCTGCAACTTCTGGGATCAAACAAAAGTGTGAATTTCAAGGAAGAAGAGAAGAAGGATAGCGAAGGTCTCTCACAAGCATAAGAAGTTGAAATTTTCTCTCTCTTGCCCACACGTGGGAAGTTGTGTAGCTGTTGGAAGGGGACCTAAATTCTGTAGTAACTAGGAGGCCGAAATTTTGTTGTTGGGCGTTGAAATTCTGCGACTGGAAGTCAAATTGTTGGATTATTGTTGGGCAGAAACTTGTAGATAAGAGAAGACTGTTATATCATATCAGAAGGCTAAATTGGTGGAGGAGGAAAGTTTGTTGGTCTAGGGTCTTGGTCCATCTCAATCTCAATTACTGAAGCAAGGGCATTTTATTGGGTTTTCCCTTATATAGGGCTTTTAGCTCTAGTTGTCCGTGTTAGTTTTTGTAGCATCGGATGTGTTCTAGCCTTGAAATTTGGTGGAGAGGCTAGAATACATGAGATCTCCAAAACCCATCAATCGTTTCTGGCAATTCCACCTCGAAATTACTTAATTAGATTATTAACCTTTTTTTTTAATGTTTCCTAGGAAAATTGGTAATTAATCAATATTAATTAAGTCAAGGTGTGAATCATCTAGAAACTCACACGGATCATCTCCAAGATAATCCTAGCCATCGATTATGTTTTAATCTTGGCCATTGGTGCTCCAACAGAGGATTATAAGAGCAAGTCGATGTGGTGATGGAGAATATCACTTGAGCAATTTGATTTTCATGAGCAGATCAATTTCCTAAGTAGCAGCAGTCAGTTGCCAGAGAGAGCTAGTGAGATCAAAGTAGTGAGAGAGGGGCAGAGGCAGTGAATTTGGACTACGGTTTTTAGATCCGGTGAGTTTGCAGAGAGGCTGACATTAGGGCAGCAGAGTACCCTTTGGAGGTAGTTTTGATTTTATTGGGGAAAGACGACTTTCAGTGTCAAAAGCTGGACAAAGGTTTCAAAGGCCAAGAGAGACATTTTTCTAGACAACAACAGACTAGACGACTTGAGGAGAAGCTAGTTCGAACTGAGTGCAGAAGGGACTGTGCTAGTGTGATGCAATAGTTGTGCAGAGCCAATTTGGACGGCTCACCTGGAGCTGAGGATTTGCTTGTGGAGTGAGGAAATTTCCTCACTAGATTTTTGCCAATATTTCTCTGTAGGATTGTTAGTTTCAGCATCCAGTTGTACTCAAATTATTTCACTGTTGCATAATAATAAACCCTCAGTTGTTGCACCAATTTTCTAAAGGTGGGTTTTTCTGGAGACTATTGTCTAAAAATAACTGTGTTATTTTATGTGTTTGTGCTAGCATTTCTTCCAGCGTTCTTCTTCTGCAATTTTATTTATGTAAGTTGGAGTGTGCTTTATTCAGTATTTGTTGTAGAAAACAGTAAATAAATTGTTAAATTAAATGAACAATTAGGAGAATAAATTCCGATCGCTGCAATAGGATTCCAGTTTGGAATTTTCACAGTCCACCTACATCTGGTGTTCCTAATCTTCATATTTTGTTTTTGATAATTGCTTAATGAAACAAAGATAAAAGAAGAACATAAGAATATCACAAGAAATTATCAATATAAGAAAATCTTTCTACCTTTCTGATTTTCTAACATGGTATTAGAGCTAAGGTGAAAGAAGGAAGGAAAAAAGCAACCTGAAGATCTATTGGAAGGAGAATAAGGAGTTTCAAGGTTAGAAATAGAAGATATCAACATGACAAACTCAATGAAGGCAGAAAAGAAACTGAAGGAGCCTCCAATTACAAGGCCTGGAAAAAGAGAATAGATCTCATTCTCGAAAAGGATAAAGCCTTAGATCTTGTTCAAGGAAGAGTCAAGAAGCCTATTGATGAATCAAGTAATACAAATAAAGCGAAGTTTAGAGAACATGAAATCGTGGCTATGAATCTAATTGTGGATGGAGTTAAGGATACCTTAATTCCATACATATCCAACATAAATTCCGCTCAAGAAATGTATGAGGCTCTCTCCAGGTTATTCACAATCAAGAACATAGGTCACAATCCCCAAGAATGAACTAAAAATTGTTAAGATGACAAATGGTGATATTGTTTCATCATACCTTATAAGGATATCCAGAATCAGAGATGAACTCCAAGCAATAGATGAAGTTGTCCTAGAAAAGGATCTCGTAATTACTGCTCTTCTAGGACTACCTAAATCTTGGAGTTTCTTGGCATCAGGACTTAACATTCGAAGGATATGCCTACATTTTAACAAATGTGGAATGCATGTAGCTAAGAAGAAGCCAGAATATCAACGGTAAACAACAAAAAGGAAACTAAAGAAGAAAACACCTCGAATGCTTACTCTGTTCATCACAAAAAGAAGAGAACCTTCAAGAAATTCAAAGGACCAAAGTAGAAAATGGACCTATCCAAGGTTGAATGTCACAATTGCCACAAGTTGGGATATTACCAGAGTCATTGTCTTGAGAATCCAACAAATAAGAAAAGAAATAGGGATCAAGAAAATGTTGTTGAAGAAGGACCACCAAAGAAGAACAAGACTGAAGAAGAATCGAAAGTCAAGGACTTATACTACTAAGTCCTCTCTTACACATATCCTCCCTTAGTTTTCTATTCTAAGTTTTGAATTGTTTTCCTTTATCTTTTTATCTCTAGAATTTGTAGGGCTAACCAGCCTTGTTAGAACACTTTTTATTTTGATAAAGTTGTAGGTATCCCTCGAGATTGGATTAAGAGGGAGCCCTCACCATTTTACCAAGATAAGTATCTTACTCCTTGTCCTATCTTTTATGTTTGGTTTCCCTCTCTTATCAAGATGTGTTTGTATTATATGCTAATAACCTTTCCCTTTATATTTTTCCTTGGCTAGGAAAGCTTGCTAATTGCTCAAGGATCATGGAGAAGACTTCGGAGGATAGACTTGAAGTGTGCAAGAAGTTAAATTGAAACCCTTCAAGCATTGATGTCCTACAAGGTTTGTTAAGAAACAACCCAAGGTATGTCTTAGCCTATAAGCATTGTTACAACTTACAAAGATATCTTCATATAAAGGTGCGAACATTCTTCTTTTAAATTTTTCTCTACATCACCAACATCGTCATGTCTAGGATTTTGAATCGAAAGAGATTCTTGTTTGGGTGATCAATCATTAGATTGAATCTACCCTCATTATATCATTTGTATGGAACCCTAAAAGCTTCTCTATAAAAACCTAACCTAAGGGTATGTCTATCGTTATGAAACCCTAGTCTACTTATGCAATATTCCAAATGCAAAAATTTGGGATTTTCTTGAAATTTAACTCATAAATACTTTAGATAAAATTTCCATTCATATACAAAAGATTGCCATGTGAACGTTAACAAATTAAGTGTTGCAACTCAACAATATGATGGACAAAAATCAGAGGAACAAATAATCTCAGCTTTTATTATAATAGGTAATCTGGGGGTTACATTATGCTACAACCAAATAGCTGAGATGAAAAGCTGGCCTCCAAGATAATCTGCTACACTGCGCCGACCCTCCAAACTGAACTGAAATGCCCCTGCTAAGCTCTCCTGTGAATTCTAGATGAATTCGCCAAGGGGAGATGGGTACTTGCCCAACCTCACTAAACCACCCGAGGATTTTCGTCAATCCACAACCTACTACTCGTTGGAACATGCAATAACGCCCTTGTCTAAGAGTTCTTGTTGTACTGTGCCCCGAACTAAGAATGATACTCCATCAATAGGATACCAACTCATGATCTCCCGTCAATCTAATATGGGAACCTGTGCAAGGAATATGTATACTAGGTTGATATTGGTCCATGCGCAACTCCTGATGCTCTACCCGGTCAATCAAAACTTGTCCAAGAGATCCTGCCTCTCTCCCACTAATGGGAAAAAGTGGGTAAGTTGTGTTGCAAGCCCTATCTATGTACTCCTGGAGAGGGCTGCTGCCTAAAAATGTTGCAGCTTTGTTGACCACCACTACATTTGTTTGCACCTCATCAATGGGTAGTCCCAAAGATGGATGCATTGCCATCTCTCTCCTCTAATAGGAAACTCCACGCTCCTCCAGTCTACCAACCTCCTGCAAAACTATCCTGTCAAACCCTCGCACCTCCTGAGGACATGTGTCTGCAAATATTGTTGCCCTACTAGTTATCTATACATCTGCCTGCTCCTCATCAATGGTTGGCCCCAAGGATGGTTGCTCATCCTCCTCCATCATGGGCTCAATATGAACCTCCAACTAGCGCATATCGTCCCCCTCGACTGACTCCTGCTCCTCTATGTGCTCTCCATATCAAATCATCAGTCGCTCACCTAGCAAGTTTGCTCCCCGGACAATATGCTGCTCATCGTAAGCCATCTCACATGAATGCATACCTGGGCCGCTACCAACATACCCACATGACCCCTCATGCTCCTCAGGGGTATCCTCATATGAACGAATGGACTCAACCATAGAAGTAGAATCCTCAGCCTGAAAGTCAAAAGGGATCTCCCCCTGCTCTTCCCCTATCATCTCCTTCGTATCACTCAAGCATGAGTGGTCAAGTCCCCAAGGTTCCTTGCAGATGAAGCAAAGACCCTTCCTCCTCAGCTCATTCCTGCTACATGGTTGGTCACCATAAATCCACTGCAACTCCTCTTGGGTCAATTGTCTCCTGAGCAGTGCAAGGTTCTGCTCAACTAATCTTTCAGCTAGTTCATAAGCAGCAGGTGAAACCAATTGTTCCTCCCTCCAAATTGCCAACAACTTAGATTGCAACCTTCTGCAAATGGCATCATGGCCTCCCATACATGAGGACAAAATGGACTGCATGTGTGTTATGAATGTATCAAGATGATGTTTCCTGATGCTGAAGAAGCATTGGAAGATCTGTAGGATCAATTCGTCATATCCCAACTCAGACATGAGATCATAAGATCTAACCAAGGCCATGACTTCTAGAATCTCTAGCCTCTTCCCAAAGGTAGGGCCCTCACTGTTATCCAAATCTTGAAAGGTCTCCACTATTAGCTTGAAGATTCTCCTCATAATGTCATCACTGTAAGGGGGTATAGGTGCAGTCAACATCATGATACTACTGACACAAGAGGCAACTAGAAGTTTGACTCCTATACAAGGGTTCTCCAAATATTTGTGTTGTATGAGAGCAAGCAGGGATGGTTTTAGAGCCCAAATCAAGGTCTTCCCATCTGATTGATGCACCTTGGAGAGGAGTGAAGCAAGTTCTTCTAGTTTCAGAAGGGCTTTTGTTGTAACCCCCATGCATCTCAAATTGTCCCAAGTGTAAAGATTTTGTATCCCAACTCATGTTCCTTTTGTGGTTGCTCTCGCTATAGCATCGTAAGTATCCCTTTGGAAAAATATCTCTTGATTGTTGCGGCTAGTTTATTAAGGGAGTTTATGAATGTTTCATCCATGTTTTAATTTCATGATGGAAAGTTTATCAAGTTGTTTCATACATTTCATACATGGCATGACTGACAGACTCTTCAACTCAACAGTTCTTGACTCAAGACTATGAATCAAACATACAACCCCTCACAAGAAGCCGCTACAAACAACTATCAATAGTTTGCCCTCAATTGAGAATTTCCTCAAACTGGCCACTAATATCTGAGTCTAAATGGATATTATCAATCAGTTTTGTTGAGGGTGCAGCTATGGGTGATTTTTCTCAGGTTTGAGGTTTGAAATGACATAGGAAGAATACATGCTCAAAAAATGCTATAAGAAAATACTCTAGGACAATATTATCAGGTTCACATTCAAGCAAACATGAGCACTCTCCCCACTGTTATAATGCTTCAGAGTTTACATAGTGGCATTAACAAATATAAACAAACCTGATTTAGATGTTGCCCAATGAAAGTATGGTCTTCTGTCAGCGTCAACATTATGTATTACAATGTCACTGGTCAGCTATAGGAAGATACACGACTGCATTTCCAGCATATACTCAACATGATATTAGCTTGTATTTTCGGCCTTTAAAATGCATGTAGCTCAACCCCCACAAAAAGATATGATTCCGCAAATGATAATAGTAGCGTGTCCCCTTTGTTTTTAACCACAGATCGATTCTTCAAGATAAAACTCATCTAGTTGTATGAGAGATTCTACTTCAATTTCGTCCTCTATAAAGGGTTTCGCCGAGAAATATAATGACTACGATCTGGCTCAATTGATTTGGTCCAATTGTTGTAGAATATGCCTTCAGTGCGACTTGTTGTGGAGAAGTATTACAACCTAGAACTAGACCCTTCGATATTCTTATGCTCACATCCCACTGAAGAGATGAATTCTCACCCTTTGTCTAATGCGAATATTGTATATAAATTATTCCAACCCTGAAATAGGCAAAGCAGCTCGAGAAATTCTCTGCCAGCGATGGTCGGTAGTAATGAGTTGTCCTGTGATTTTGTATATATACAGCCCCTGTGCTACACTCTCACCCGCACATGCTTTACGAAGAATTATTTGACGTGATCAAGCGACCAACACTCATTCGTCAGAAATCAACCTTCTCAAATAAATGATGCTGCTCGCAAATGGTTCTCAGCCCTGGCAAAATTACTTCACAAGAATTTGACCCTCCAATGCAAAAATTTGGTGTTTTCTTGAAATTTAAACTCATAAATACTTCAGATAAAATTTTCATTCATAAACAAAAGATTGCCATTTAAAATTTCACAAATAAAGTGTTGCAACTCAACAATATGACAGAAAAAAATCAAAGGACCAAAATATTCTTAGCTTTTATTATAATAAGTAATCTGGGGGGTTACATTCTACTATAACCAAATAGCTGAGATGAAAATTTGGCCTCCAAGATAATCTGCTACACTACATTGGCCCTCCGAATTGAACTAAAAAGCCCCTACTAAGCTCTCCTGCGAATTTTGGATGAATTCACCAAGGGGAGATGGGTACTCGCCCAATCTCACTAAATCACCCGATGATTTTCGTCCTAGGGCTACCAATGAAGTAGAGAACCGGGTCCTCCAACCTCTCACATAAGAAGAAAGATCAAATCCAAGATGTCCTCTAATGGCCTCCTCCTCTTTTTATAGATCTGATGGACCCTTCTAGAAGCTCTTACTTTATTATTATTTTAATCATTGAGCACATTTCCCTTAATTAAAATATTCTTTTTAATGTGGGAAAATGGTAAATTGGCCACCATGCCTCCTCAAGCCTCCGAAAATCACTTCTATCCATCCCATCCTGTAGATCTTCTCGTCTCGGTTCCAACGACCTATTACACTAAGGTGTTCTGCCAAGTATTCCTCCCGAAATGCCACCTTAAGTGTAATTAATTGAGTCAAGCCCATTAATAACTCTGTTTTTTTAAAGTTGTCGAAATGCAACGGAACGAAAGGAAAACTGTGTGGATGATGGAATATACCAAGTGAATGTCATCGAACCTCATAAAAGCTCCTCAAAACCCCATGAAACACCTCTAGAAGCCCCTGGTCCCACTAATGAAGTGAACTTGTACCTGTGACCTGTCTACCCCAGCGCTGAAAGTCCATCCTAACCATGTCGTGAGGAACACCAGAAAAAGGAACATCACAACTTAGGGTTAATGATGAAGTCTAGAAATCCTATTCTCTTGTTTAGAGTCTTGGTATTGTAATAATAAAAATCCTATTTCTTTAGGGTCTGCTATCCAAAGTTATGTATTGAATCCCTAGATATTTAGGGTTTGATGAATTAGGGTTTATGAGAAAAACCCTTATATTATCTATAGTAAGATCCTAGAAATGAAGCCCTAGGTGTATGTTCATTTGTCTGATCGAAACCCTAGCCTAGTCAAAATTGTTGTATGTCTAACTTTAATGTATTGATATTTGTTTCCTTTGTTTACCTAGTAGATATTGTTGTATTCTTGTGCATGACTATGAAATCCTAGATATGTATATTCGAGTATGCTAACCTAATTGTTATTGCTCATATAAATTCTAGGGTGTATAACAAATCCCTAATAGAGATTGATATTCTAGGATATGATGATATTATTTTTGATATGATTTAGTCTAATATTTGCATCAAATCTTAGTAAAGTCTAACATTGTTGAAACATTAGATGCATTATAGGATTGTTATTTGATTGAATTATTGATATCTAAGTCTTTGTGTATTGAAAATAAAATCTAGGGTTTGCAATAATTATAGAAGAAATTATCTCATATCTTTCAAAGTAATATTGAGGCCCTAGATAGAATGAGACTGATCTAAGTGACTTTATGGTGTAGTCTAGGGTTTGTAACAAAACCCTAGCAAAGAAGTTGAAGTTAGAAGTATATGTCTCCTAACTAGGTTTAGGTATTTGATGTCTAAAGTATTTGATTGTTTTGATAGTTCCATTATATTGACATAACTATGATACTGTTAACTTCATGCTTCTAGATATATTTCCCTGTACTTGTTAAAGTTTTGCAAGAACACATGATGAGCATGATCAAGATGACTTTGATGAAGTTATGAAAGGTTGAAGCTTCTCTAATGTCATAAAAGAAGAAATTAGTTGATCTTCCTAAGTTAAGAGAGAGCAGAGATAGAAGAAAGGGTACATCTCCCCAATTGAGAGGGAGGGCATATTATGACAATGAATACCTAGCAGTAAGCAAAAGTACTATTGATGAATATGAAGTTGCAAACAAAAGACTTGAAATGATCTGAGGATGTATTTGCTGTTGCTGAAGAAATGAAAGAAGAAGAAAGCTTTCGACAATTTATATATGGATAACTTGATGGTGATATAAGCAACATCTAAATGAATGACGACCCCGAAGGTTTGTGTTTACTTGTATGTATATTTGAAAGCTTATTATTGATTGGGGTTTTTGTTTATAAAGGTAAATCTCCCCATAAAAAGGTTGAACATTCTGGAGCCATGCTTGGACAAATAGAAATATCTAGTTTGATAGGGAGAGTTGAAGCATCTAATGGTGGATCCTTGGAAGGACATCTAGTCGGCCTATGTGTTGATGTCTAGATCTCGAAGAGGGAGTGTGGCGTTGGTCATGGAGCTCCGACCTTGGATACGCACCTAGATCCCTGGGTTGATTGTTAGCAAGTAAGTCTGATGGTACCTAGAGTGGTTGAAAGCTTGAGTACATCTTAGTCCCACTTGGATAGATAACCCTGGTCAGTTATCTAGTCTGTGGCACTGAGTGTGTCTGAACTCTTCGTAGTTCATATTGGAGATCTTCCATCTACCTCTATATGGTTGTAAATTGTAATTATGAATACTAGTTAAGAGGGAGTGTTGAAGAATGTAACTAGGTTTGGTCTTCATAAATTTATTTAAGTCACAATATATTGTATTTGTCAAAAAAAAGAAAATGAAATTTTGTTATTATTAAAATTGACTTATTAAAACATGGGTTTCATGCTTGGGTCAATTGTTTTTAGGTCAATGCCTCCATTGTAGGCTTCTAGGGTTTGTGTCAAGTGCCCTTGTCCATGTTATAATGTAAAGAACCCTTCTTGGGAATTATTTGTCAAGAAAAAAAATTATTTTCTATTAAAATAAGTCTTCTAGGCATCTTCCACCAAGTCGGCCTCAAACTGGATAAGTCGGCCTAAACTGGTTAGCAGAATTACTATATAAAGGCAGCGAGTCGACCTCATTTGGGACTCACTCACAACAAGTTTGATATGCAACTTCTAGGGTCAGAAAAAAGTGTGAATTTCAAGGAAGAAGAGAAGAAGGATAGTGAAAGAGAAGGTATCTCACATGCATAAGAAGTTGAAATTTTCTCTCTCTTTCCCACACGTGTGAAGTTGTGCAATTGCTGAAAGGGGGGCGAAATTCTGCAGTAACTAGGAGGCCAAATTTTTGTTGTTGGGGGTCAAAATTCTGCAACTGGAAGTCAAATTGTTGGATTAATGTTGGGCAGAAACTGGTAGATAAGAAGAGACTACTATATCATCTTGGAAGGTTGACTTGGTGGTGGAGGAAATTTTGTTGGTCTAGGGTCTTGGTCCATCTCAATCTGAATTACTGAAAGAAGAGTTCTTGATTGGGTTTTCCCCTATATAGGGGTTTTGGCCCTGGCTATCCTCCTACATCTAGTGTACCTGATCTTCATATTTTTTTTTTGATAATTGCTTGATGAAACAAAGATAAAAGAAGAACATAAGAAAGTTAATAAGAGCATAAGAATATCACAAGTAATTATCAACATAAGAAAATATTTCTGTCTTTTTCTGATTTTCTAATAGTTTTGAGGGAAACTTGAGGTTGTTTCCCTCCAAAATCAAGCCCTCCAAGAAAAGCATGCCTCCCCTCTCATTTGCCTCACACATCTCAACCCTAGCAATGTTGGCAATCAATGCTAATGTTAAATTCTTAAAGTAAAAGTGGCACTTCTTTTATCTTTCATTTTCTTCCTTTTACTTAAATTTTTAACATTACCATGAAATGACTCAGGATGTTTAAGAGTGGTTTTCAACTCACTGGACTTCATATGGAGAAACCAGAATTTTAGATTTCACTCAAAATTCAACAGACTTAATGGCTTTTCAGGATTTCATGGTTTGGCTGTTTGCAATGTTTCCATTTGATTCTACCATGTGTGAGGGTATGAGATTAGCATTTGATCAAGAGCATAAAGCCCTTTAAGTACCTTGATGTTGATGGCATTGATTGTTGAACTTTGTTGATGTTGGTGGTATTGATTATTGAACTCCTCTACCATGGCCTTAACAAAATTGTAACCTTCGCTCAAAGAAAAATAACTAGTTAGGCATGCTAAGCATTTTCTACCACATTATAAGGTTGAGGAGATGAACCCTTCACTCAAAACAAAAGCATTGATTAGGCCTATTAAAATTTTTCAATTTCCATCATATTACAACCTTGAGCAATCCAAGTTTGAAGACTTTGAGCTAGATGATGTTTGTTTATCTCTTGTTTTTTATCCCATTTCTAGTAGCACTGAATCAATGATGAACTTCATGGGTGATCATGTTGATCAGTGATTTGTAGTTCTGATGTCTAGTTTTGTTGCTACTACTACCACTACTTGCAGAGGAGTCTTAAGAGTCCTAAAACTTTGAGCCATATAATTTATTTAGCTCATGTTAATGATCCCATGTCTAATAGTGGTGATGAGTTTGATCATGATGAGGAGTGATCATGTTGATCACCGATATGTACACTTGTAGTAGGCTAGTGACCCCATAGCTTGTAGCATTGTTTTTGGACTCTAGAGGCCATTTAGAGCCTCATTGATTATGTATTTTGCAGTGTTCCACGGGGACGCGTCCCCCAGGGTCGGGTGCGCGCACCCCACGCACCCGAGACGGGGAGTCTCTTGGGGGTGCGTTTCCCCACGCACCCTTTTTGGGGAGTCTTGGGGAGATGCAAGGGGGTGCGTTTCCCCAATGTGGGAGTCTAGACTC